>JALMQS010000224.1:0-44399 GCA_024734495.1 Forficula auricularia
TAATAACAACTTGCGCTCATATGTAATGTAAAATAGAAGTCAGATTTTAGTAGTTTAAATTTACTTGAATAACTACCTTATTAATTCGAAAGTGTAAACTTGTATATATTAATTAAATATTTACTTTTTTCCTATAATGTATATACCTATACTTATTTACATCAATCAGAAGACACACTATTCGATTTATTCATTATAATTTAAACCAGTCTGCTACTATCGGCAAAAATCTTTTCAATTTTAATTAACAAAAGATCTACTTCCCCTCGATAGTCATTATTAATTTATTTGATTTTTTAAGGGAGAATGGTGTAGGTTCTTGGTGAAACATTTTAAATAAAGTAAAGAAATTTTGTAATTTTGTTTTAGGAATTTTTTAAAATTTTAAATATAAAATACTAGGTAGGTTTCACTTAAATAAAAGATAAGATGCTTGTTTAGTACGACTCTATATATATTTCGGGGTATAAGCCCATTTTCAGGAGCTCACAAAGGACATCTGATCATTTATTTATGTGAAACCTACCTAGTGTATTTTAAATTTTAAAAAGTTTTTAAAGAAAAAATTTCAACATTTTCTTTACTTTATTATCAATTTAAGTGTATTTTTTTTTAATTTTTATACTTTAAATAATAAGTAGGTTATAATAAAAGGTCGTCCAAATTATTTAAATTTTTTATTCAAATTTCGACGTTTCGGAGATCTATTCTCTCCTTCTTCAGGGTATTGAATATTTATTGATGGGTGAGTATAACTCGGCTCCCATTTGTCTCTCTTTTCAGTGATAACAACAATATTACAATACTTTTCATCATTATATCATAAGTGTACTTAATCAACTTAGTTAATCAATATCTATTCAATACCCTGAAGAAGGAGAGAAAAGGTCTCCGAAACGTCGGAATTTGAATAAAAATTTAAATAACTTTTAAGGAGTTCGGTGTTGGTTCTAGGTGAAACATTTTAATATAATAATAAAACTTGAGTAAGATACGAGGTAGGTTTCACAATTTAAATAATATGGACTGCCTTTCATTATAATCTACTTATTTCGCTTACCAGTCCATCTAAGAAAATAAATAAAATTAAACTTTAAATAATAATTTATTAAATTGTTTGCCTAAATTTTGCTTTGATTGATTCATTTCAAAGAGATTTTTAGCGATGTTGCAAATAAAAATAGGGAATCGATTTCGCAATTGAACATCGCATCGGATAGATGGGATGCAGAATGGATGTTTTTCTTGTTTTCCCTCTTCTCAGCGTTTCCCCCTGATCTAAACTGAGGTCCTCGGGTTCTAGGGTAGTTCTTCGATTCGATTGGGGATGATTTTCCAGCGCGCATGCTCGCCAAAAGCCTCTCCCCTTAACGCATGGCTTTGAGCTCGCCGCCGACAGTCCAGCCAGAACCCGTCAGTTGCCGTGCTTTCGTCAACCTACCTAGAGATGCTCATTAGTGATTGTACTTTGCATTCAGATCCTAGTGAAACACGCACCTTCTACTAATTTCCCTAGCATGGTGGTTAAAGCAGAAAATCGAAACGGCCACGAATTAGCTCCGTTAAATCGCACAGGGGGTGGCGGAGCTGCTCCGCCCCGAAACATGCCTAACGATGGGGGTGATTCTTCCAACCACGACGGCGGACTTGTCATGGGTCCGATTACAAGTTCAGGAGGAGGCCACAATGTTACAATTGTTCTCAGTCCCAGCGATAGTATAGGAGGTCCTGGAGGTCCTGGAATTGTTGGATCTTTGATGGACGGCGATGAGCCCGGAGATGGTCCGGAACGCGCTTCTTGGGACAACAAAATGCAATTCTTCCTGAGTATTATCGGATATAGTGTCGGTCTTGGAAATATTTGGCGTTTTCCGTACTTATGTCAACAGAATGGCGGAGGTAAGCTCACGTCACGTGTATGCAAAATAACAAACCTTTGTAGTCCGTGTGTTAAGCTTTGTCGACAAACTAGGTGTTTGTGCTTCTGTAGTTAATTTAAAGAGTTTCAGCTGAAAATCCAAAAATTAGCTATTTTTTGGGAATTGTCAGATCAGGGACCCGTGTTTATGTGAGCGTTATTGTTTAAATTTTTGATTATGTACGATCAATAAATCACACATTAATTGTACATTTTCAAGCTTTCTATCTTTTATTACATCGGTTTCAGGACTCAAAAATGATTCGACAATTTTCTAAATATGATTTAATAAAAGATAGAGAGCTTGAATCAATTCTATAGAATTCTATAGAAACTCACATCTTCGATAATTTAAATTTTACAGACGATTCACAAGTTATACAATACTATTTTTTCTGTTTATCATAATAATTTCAACAATATTTGAAAGAAATATCTCCATAATTAAATCGGAACGTTGTTATGATATTATTTCAATCTAAAATGCTTCATCTTGCATATTAATAAACTCAGTGGTTTCAGCTGAAACACTTTAACTTTTTTTTAACTAGTTTTTGAATTGAAAATAGAAGTAGAGTAAATGAGCAAATGTCCATTAATAAATTGAATTCGAAGCATGCAAGAGTCGTGAATCGATTCATTTCGGCCGGGCTTCGCCCCCTTTAGTCCCCCCTTTCGTCCCCTCACCCCCCTCCCATTCCATTCAATCCCTTATGGTGGACAATGTGGAGTAGGAATCACTCGGGCTATTTCTGACTCTGTGTTTGTATTCATCTAATTTTCTCCTAAGTCAACTTCAATCTTTAGTCTATGTCAAAATTAACAACATTTTAACCGATATTTTTTATAATAATCAATCACAAAGAATTTAAGATAATTCTATCAGACATTTATTGAATTTATTTTCACAAAACTGACACGTTTCGAGACTTTTAAATTAACTTTTAAATAAATACAGAACATGGATTAAACAAAAATTAAACTCGAGCTATTTTAAATCGGGAAGAAGGAAGAAATTAATTGAACTATATTTTTTGTATCCTTTTTTTTTATTTTTTTTTAATTGAATAATTGGACATTTCGGACAATTTCTTCATCCTCAGAACAATATCAATTTTTAAACAGAGGGGACTAATTGTTTATTAAAAAGTAAGTAAAGTTTCAAGGTAGGTTTCACAAAATAAAACAAATATGTTTTGAGTTTTATCTTGATATATATGTTGCAGTAAAAATCTATTTTTTAAACGAAAATGTCAAAAATTACATCCTCCACAACTTTGATTCTCATTTTAAATATTTTCGTTTAAAAAATTTTGAAAATAAACACCCAAAATGAGGCGGAAGGTCAAAAATGCAGATTCTAGAACTTTGAACCAAACTCAATCAACATCAGTAAATTCTAGTTGCCACAAAAGTATTCAGTGAAACGCGTTTTAACTAGTAACAACTCGTTCTTGCTAAAAAAGGGTTTTTACTGCAACATATAAATATATTTCGGGTTTTGAACCCATCATCAGAAAGTTAACTTTTAAAACTGATATTTTGTGAAACTTACCTTGAAATTTTACTTACTTTTTATTAAAAATATTTCACTTTGAACTGACACCTAACTCTTTAAAAATTATAGTTGTTTAATAATTAAATTTATAAAACTTAGAGAAGATAGAGAAAACATTACCTACTTGTCCGGGGAATCGAATCTTGGGACTTTAGATTGCAAATTAAATTCAATCTCGCTGGACCAGTCAAAATTTGCTCAGGAATAAATAATTTAAATAATTAGAAATGTGGCTATTAAAGTTTTTATATTTGTGATTAATTTTATTAAGAGATAAAAATTTATTAAAATCACACATAATTAATTATAATTATTTACTGAACACGAACAAATAATACAAAAAACTACCATACGTCGTTTCGATCGGGTTATTCTGCGATCGAAACGTCGAAGTCTATTGTATTATTTGTTCGTGTTCAGTAAATAATTATAATTAATTATTTGTGATTTTAATAAATGTTCATCTCTTAATTTATATAATAAAAATCATATACCAATTTCATGTATTTTATTAATTTTATTGAAACTTGATTTAATAGAAATATATTGGTTTTCAAAATTTCTACAATCATTTTTCATAATAAATAAAAGCTCTCACGAATATGTGATTAGAAAATTTACTTATATGATCAAATTTTGCAAAAAATAAAATCAACGAATTCAAAGAAAAATGTAAAGGGGTGGAGCTTGCTGTCTTCTTCACCAAGATTAAATTTTATTTTTTAGGATTTATGTTTTTTCAAAAATCGCTATCTGAGAACAAAATTGTTTTGAAAAAATGTTTTATAGTTAGGGTAAAATATATGTAATTTCTTTGTAATGTTCTATATATTCTATATCAATAATCACCATCATAGAGAGAGGGTGCTGATGGTATTCAAACCTACGCCCTGAAATTTTGTAAATATAATATTCATTCGATTTTTTTAATTATTTTTATTTTTTAATGAGAATGATATCAAAATAATTGATTTTATATGTTTTCTAAAAATATATATTTTCTGTCCTTTAAATATGGGAGTAAGTAATATTTTGAAGAGAATAAAAGTATAGAAAGAATTGGAACATTAAATTTATGATAAAAAACTTTATAGTAAAATATTGTCCAATAAGTACAAGTAAACATAAATAATGGTTTTACACGAGGTTATTTATTAAATCTAACACTTGAATACAGGGATATATAAAAAGAGAAATATGCAAATAACATAGGCGTAAAAAATTATAACCCCACTCGAAAAAGTTTTGGCTGCTACTCTGGTCCGATTAATTATATTATATGTATTAAATAAATAAAACGAATATGTGTATACCTTGAAGCATTTATGAAGATGATGCAATAAACCCAATATTTGGTGGAATAAAAGACCCACTATCTATCCTTCTATTTTACAATTTCTAGATTCATTATCTACAAAGTTTTAACTATGAATTCACCTAAGTAAATATTTATATTTACTTAATCGATGTGTGATCAAAATATAGTATTTATAAAGCCCGCCACCCCCTTATCTATTTCTTATAGATATATATTTTCCGATGGGTGAACCGAGACCTAATATCGTGTACACCTACTTCCACTTCCACTTTTATTTCCAAGTAGAAGACAATAGATGAAGGGGCATTTTCTAATGAATTCCAAAATAATTCCAAAGACATTTACACCTAATTCCAATCGCGGTTCACCCCTCGATATTTTCATTCATTGCGGAAAAATGTTCTACTTTAGCTAACATTGAAAATAAAACGGAAATGAGAATGAAAATCAATCAATCAATAACACATTATTTGAGAAATTTGTTTGTACAATAGTAATATATTCAGATAAAATAGAAGAAAAAAATGAATCATACGGCTGAATACGATATTGAAAAATTCATCAGAGGCAAAAAATATTAAAATTAAAAGATTTTCTCGCCTAGAGTGGCAAGGTTGTGAGTTTTAGAAACAAATGAAAAAAAATGCTCTAAGCTTAATGTCAATAAATATACACCCATTTAAACATTTGTATAATTAAATAAATATACATACTTTTATAATATAAAATTGTATTTATTTCAGACGTTTCCAAGGCTTAATTTGCTTCTTCTGTCTTTTTATAAATGTTTTATCAAATTATATATACTTATATGTATAAATGTATATATAATATATCAGTGGAGGTTGGTGACTTTTCAACCAGGGGATGCTGCCCAAAAAATAGTTCCTCATTTTTTTAAATTGTATTTATATCTTTTTTTTTAATTTCATCGAAACGGCATCATTTGCGTTATTTTTCAAATTTAGTAGGAGTCAGAAATTAAATCTTATAACTTATCCACAGTCTCTGATATGAAAATCGAGGATCTTCCACAATGAATCAGCCTATCCTATAAGAAAATCTTATTTTTTTTCTAATTCTATTGCTATAAGCAAGATAAGAATTGTCTCTAGCACTTTGTCTTTGTCACTATTAGTTAATTCCGATCTTATATATTGAGAGTTTTTGGAAATGGATTAGTCCAGAGATTCTCGAATCATCTTATTTATTCCTTCTTTGTATTGTTACAATTTTAGTAGTTCCTCAGCGAGTACAATTTTTATTCGACTAAAACTAGTCTGAACTTGTCTTTGACATGCTTGAACTGGAAGATAAATCTACATAGTCAGGGAGTTCAAACCTTCTTTTTTTTTTTTTTTTTTTAATGATATTGATGAGAGAAGGAGATACACCAGAAGGTGGATCCCCTAAAGGCCTGTATGGGCTGGCCCCTCAATCGTGAAAAGAACAGAGCAGAAGGAAAAGAAGCCGGGATCACGAGCCAATCTCAGAAACTTAGATACAATTCAATATCCAATTTACCAAGGTTTTAGGGGCTTCGAGCAGTGGTAAATTCTCCGCGCGATAAATTCGGTTAAATTTATCTCCCACTTAATTTTTATTACCAGACCCTATACTTACAGAAAAAATGTCTGGGTATAGCCGGGAATCGAACCCGAGACCTCCGGGTTGCCAGTCAGTTGTTCTGACCATTACACCACCGAGGCGGACAAGCTTCTATCACCCTTTTCGGAAAATCATTCATTTACATTGCCCCTTGAAACTATGCAACAATTTTGTTTCATTTCGAGAATCAATATAGGTATAATAATAAAACTTGAGTAAGATACGAGGTAGGTTTCACAAAAAAGAAATAAAAACAAAATTGAGTTTTGAATTCGATATATTTCGGGGGTTAGCCCATCATCAATATAGGTAGATACTTTTTAAAACAAAAAATGTTTTTTATAGAAATATTTGAAATAACAAATAATAATTAAATGAAAAATTGAATAAGGACAATTTTTCAAAGATTTTAGTAGATTATCCGTATTTCTCGATTATCTTTGCCAGGCCTCCCCATCATTAGCCCGGATAATCGGGCGTAGGTATACCGTACTTATAATTGCAGAACTTAAAATCTCTCTCCGGAATATTAATTGGGACCTTACCACAAAAACAAAAACTAATTTTATCTAGATATTTTTATTAAAAAATAAAAATAAGCCGGCCAATTGCGAGACGAACCGCATACCGAAGGTTCCGTACCTTATATCTTCCAAAATACTTGCGATAGCAAATTTCTTCATATTTTTCATTGAAAAGGATTGAATAGGTGAGCTTGTGAAATTATTTCATGATTTCAAGTTAAGCCTAAAAACCGTCTAAAAACTTTGGGCCTTCCTCACGCCGTAATTTCAAGGCGAAATAAATTTCAATATTAAGATTCAGCAAATCTAAAAGGACGAAATTGCATCGTTTAAAGCACTCATGTATTTATATGCATCAAGCGGGGGAAACTTTTTGATATTATATGCTCTTTTTGATATTATATGCTCTAAAAGAAAAAAAAAGCTCGTCCACAACAATTTGGTAACACACAGACTAACTAACAGAATAACTAACAGACTAACAGACATTTTGACAAAACAATTATTATCTCGAAAAATATAATTTTTTCGATGTTTACTTATTAGGGCTTTTTTGTAGACCGAAATACCATGGTTTTGCTCAATTTTTTTAATCAAAATAGTTTGAGCCGTATTTGAGATATTTTGAAAAAAAGAAGCAAAAAAACCACTTTTTTCATGCACCATTACAATACTTGCCTACCCTGTATGGTAAAGTAAAAATATCTCTCTGATTGAAAAATTTTAGATTTATTTATATGTAGATATATATAAAAAACTGATTTGCAGTATAAATAGTAAAGTTGTCTAAATATTTTTATTTTCATATCGTGAAAATGTCTTCATTAATTTCCGGAAAAAATTAATCACTACACTTCATTATATTTAATAAGTCGTGATATTTAAAAAATTTCATAACATAAATAAATAAAATCTGGTTTATACGAGACCAAACAACGTCACTAGGTCGAGTAAGCACACGGAACGTGTAAATACACGTTTTAGTACTTGAAATGAGTATTAAGTGTAAAATTAAATATTAAAATAAAAGTTTATTTATTAAATTTTGACTTTATAGATTTTGAAATTTGGATTCGATATTGGCTGGAAACAGCAAAGAGAAACATATCATTTGACTTATATTAATTTCATATAACCAGCTGCGAAGCCCGCTTTCAGCGGCCATCTTTCTGGACAAGGAACTTCGCTATTGTTCCTTCATTTACTTTATTTATTATAGTATAAAAAATAAATTGAAATGTTTATCATTATAGGTATATATTTTTAGGAAGTAAAGTTTTAAAGACCCTTTTCATTCATCTTCAGTTTATTATGAATTATTTAGATGGATATTTTAAGAATTTTGATTAAAATATTTAGTTCATAACACTTTAGTTTATATATTCTTTACATATTTTCTAAAATAATTTATCTTGTTACGTGATATTGAGGGGGATTAAATTTTAAGATTATTCAAGCGTTGGACCAGGGTTGAAGTTATTTGTGGAATTGATCTGAAAATTGAAGGTTGGAGAAGATGAAATTCCGATCTTTAGGAATTCATAGCACAATGGATTATTCAACCTATGGTTTCGTTTTATCACTAATATGTAATTAATAAATGTGATAAGAACCCCAAAACAGGCGTTAAAATAAAAATTGAATATTTTTGAAAATTTACCTTTAAACGTGTCTCGAAGAAATATAGATGTTGATGTTTATCAGGAAATCTGAAAAATTCAAAAAGATATACGTTAGAAAAATACCTATTAAAATTTATTCTTATAATATACTATGGTCGGTTTTTCTAGCTGCTTGAACTTAAAGTCTAAATAGCTGTCAAATTACCGTCATGTTTGTCTTTATTTTAATGTGTTTGAAGGTTTCACAAAACTGTCAAAGATATCTGCTGGTTTGACCAGATGGGGGCGAGATATTGATTAGTAGAAATTAAATGTCATTCTTAAAAAAAATTATAGGAATATTTTTCTATGGAAATTAATTAAATTTGAAGAACTTAACTAAGTTGGCTTTGCAATTAATTAGAAATTAAGTTTTTTGACTTAGGATATAAGAAAATTAATTAAATATCTCTTCTAAAATCGAAAGAAAATTTAATTAAATTATTTTTACCTCTGTTTTCTTAGGTATTTTCCTCGGTTAAACTTAATTCTGGTTAGGCAGTGTAACTTTTTACTTGAGGTAATTATTTTTTTGTTTAAATAAATTTTGCATACTAGTCTTTTAATTTGAGAATAGTAAAGTTTATTTTTATAAAATAATAAATAAAAGATTGTTAATTGTGTCATTTATACAGTAGAGTCCCGAAAACTCGGCACTGGATAACCCCTCAGTCCAGATAACTCGGCCATACCCTGGCAGGGCGAAAACCCCCATTTTCATGTAGTAAAGGCTCTATGCCTTCATAAAGTACGTACTTTTCCTTTTATTAAGTGTTGAACGGTTATTCTTTCTATTTAATTTCTCAAGCAAACAATACATACAAGTACAGTACTGTATTTTCTGATAAAATACTCGTACTTTTCTTTTTTTAACCAATTCCCGATAAACCAGTATTTTCACAAACTCGGCCACTCTTCGGTCCATATTAGGCCGAGTTTTCGGTACTCTATCTATGTATTATTATAGTCTGATTTATTTTCCAAGTCTTGTAAATGAATACATATTAATTCTAAATTTCAAGCTTGTATCCTATTTAGTTCACAAGCTACAATGCTCAAAGAGACAGACAGACAGTTAGACATTTTCTCGACAACAAATAAGTTTTTCGTTTGAAAAGAACCCTAAAAAGCAGGAATCTCCGCATTCATATTGAATTGGTTCTAAAAAACTATGATGATAATATGAAACAAAGATTTCGAATTATTTAAAAATACACACACAGTTAAATCTTTCTAGAATGCTATTAACCGGTTAAGTTAAAGAAACAAAAGGCACGAAGATCAGATTAAATTTTGGGCTATATAACTTCAGGATCTTGGGTTGAAAAGTCTAGAAAATAAAAAATAAATAAAATGTCAAATTGAACTTAAACTGTTAAAGCTAATTAGCTGAAATTTGATAGACAGAAATTTGATATACCTATTAAATTAATACACTGAACTAAAAAAGCATTCTAGTTCAAACTGTTGGCTGACAAGATTGCCAAATCGATAAAATTGTTTTCACAAATTTTCTTAAAAATGTTATTTAAAATTAATTAACAGGAATAGCGGGAATTGGACAAAAATAAAAACAAGTTTTTTATTGAATGGGCGGGCGGAATTTTGATCGATTAATTTCGACTTCATAAAATTAACCATTCTATCACTCTTTGTCAAAAGACAATTCTGCTTTGGCAATATTTCGATCCTTTTTATTCAAACTATAATACATTGTTGGATCATGTCCCAATTTCTCAAGAATCTTGAACTTTTACACACTTGAACAATCAAAATTAAAAATTTTTAATTAAAATTTATCACAAAAAAATATATATTTTTGTGATAAATTTTAATTAAAGAGTTTTTAATTTTTAGTGGTGTAAAAGTTCAAATTCTTGGGACATGATCCAACAATATAGTTTGAATAAAAAATTCAAAGTGTTTTCGTCACTTGTGAAGTGGAATTGTCTTGACAAAATATCAGCACTGAAAATCGAAAATCGACGAAACGTCTATTTGATATAAATAAAAACTCTGTTTTTTCCTGCTATTCCTGTTATTAATAATTAATATTAGTGATTTACCGTTATTTAAAATTTTTGTGTTTCAAAAAGGCTTAAATCTCATCAACTAGATTATTAAAATTAATTATGTTTAAATAGTTTTTATTTTTTATTTTAATTACAGCCCATTGGCTTGCCATTTTCTGCACTAATGAACTGAGTCGGCCTTGATCGTTATTTCATATGTAAACACTTGCTAAAAATATTTTCGATCCTCCAACTAGTCCATCAAATAACTTTTATGTCCGCGTGGATACTAGACTTAGGGATGAAGTGAATTCATATAACTCGTCTCTCAGCTTGACATTATCACTTCCAGGTCCATTCAATTTAATTGGAAGGGTGGAGTGAAGGGAGAATAAGAGAAGCTGCTATAAGCCCGTAAAGTTCACCTCACACACACCCCAATTTGAAAATAACTCAATTGTGCATTTATATGTAAAGAGTGTTTTGCATACGAAAGAAACCCCATTTATTAAAAAAAAAAAAAAACAGGGGGGTGATAGTGAAAATAATATGGCGCCTACTCATATGTATTATAAATGAACTAAATTATTATTTAAAATTTTTAGGCGAGAAAGGTTTCAGCAATTATATATTGTCTAGAATTATATCTATATATATTTTGAAAATATATATACATTATACTCAAGACATAATATCTTTTTTTCCAAAAGTTTTTTTAGTAATGGTTCACTAATCGCATCCATAATTAAAATTGACAAACGTTTCGTCATTTTATTTTTGACCTCTTCAGTGGCTAATTATATAACTCAAATGTCTGATGGTTTTGAAACTTTGAGAAAAAACATATCATGAGCTGCTGAAGTAGTCAAAAATAAAATGACAAAACGTTTGGCACTTTAAAAAATAAAATTCTGTTTTTAATTTAATTTTATATCCAACTCTACGATTTCAATTAACAGATTTTTGAAAATTGATTCAAAAAATTTTCAAAAATGACTGAAATTATTTTGAGTAAAGAAAAATAGAATTTATACATTCAGTGCCATAAAGTCTACAAAAAGTATTTTATGCAAAATACCTTAATAATTATTTTATTTTGGGGAAAAGAAAAAAAATCCTTTAAAATTATTGTATAACAAGAATTGCAGACAATTGGACAAAAATTAAAAACACAGAGTTTTAAATCAAATGGGCCAGACGTTTCGTCAATTTACTTTGACTTTCTTGAGTGGTCCATTTAATCACTCTTTGTCAAAAAACAATTTCACTATTCAAAACATCATTAATCTTTTTTTAATTTGTCGAATGGTGAATTGTTTTTTGACAAAGCGTTCAAATAGATATAAAAAAATCGAAATAAAATGACGAAACTTCATGGCCATTTGATAAAATCATATTGATTTTTAATTTTTGCCCAATTAATTCCCTGAATTCCTGTTAATTATGGACACAAATGATACAACATTCCTTTAAAAGTTGGCCAGTAAGAAATATAATAAAAAAATTAGAAATGTATTTTTATTTTTATTATTTTGAGAAAAATGGAGTTTTGTGCATTTTTGAATCGAAAGTTCTAAAGCTAGAAAGATCAACATCTAATCAGTTCCCTGTATTAAAAATATAAACATTTTGACACCAGAACAAATTTTCGAAGACATTTTATTCTTGACTTATCATGGGTGGGACAGACATACATACAGACAAAAACAAATCAAGGGTGAAAATGATTTTTCTAAGCAATTACTTATTTAATTCGAGTAAATTAAAAAAATCGTTTTTTTTTATATTTATAATCAGAAGTTTTTTTGTAGTCCTTGCGTTTGAACAGAACTCTAAAAAGGCAAGAATCGCCTTTCATATTGATTTGGTTCTAAAAAATTACTTTTTTACTTTAACATTTATATTCTATAGAATATAATGTGAAGTATTGCGATCGCCTACCTGGCTTTTGACACTTTGCGAGCTTCTATTGAAAAAAAGGTCGTGGTACCATTTTGTAATTTCTAGGTGGAAGGAATCGATTCCCCTAATAGTTGAAAACCAGATTTAGGACATAAAACCGGAAATTGTGGTCCCCAGAAGCCAAAAAGTGGCCAAAAATTGATTGGTCAGTGAGTATGTACGTATGTACCACCTGCGTTTCGCAACTCAGAGCTACGAAATTCGAAACGTAAGCTCGATCTGGGCTAGAAGGTGTACAGCAAGCTTTTGGGTGAAATCGGAAAAACGGAAGTGGACATTTTTCGTTTTTTTTTTTATTTTCTCAAAAACGGGACTAACGATTTTCTTAAAAATTGTTAACTTTTAAGGAGTTAGGTGTTGGTTCTAGGTGAAATATTTTAATATAATAATAAAACTTGAGCAAGGTAAGTTGGGACTATAAAAAATAAAACAAAATTGAATTTTGAATTCCATATATTTCGGAGTGAGCCCATCATCAGGAGTCAGTGAAGCAGTTTTCCCTGACTCCTGATGATGAGCCTCTCCGAAGATATGGAATTCAAAATTCAATTTTTATTTTTTTATTGTTTCAAAAATTTTGTTATTATATTAAAAATTGGTGTATACTTACAAGACCCATGAGTTATTAGTCGTGTATAAATTTGAATCCGATTGAAATAAAAAAATGGGGGGTGTAAATGTCGCGATGATTTCAAATAAATTGAGGATCGTGAGGATGGTGTGATTAATTTTCAGTTGATATTCATCAAAATCGTTTTTGAAAATTGTAAAGGGAGAATGGACCAAACTCGTATATATTTCCATAAGTTCACCCCCACTCCCTCAGCCTATTTGAAAACCAACCCGATTTGTTTGGTGTTTTTTTCTTTGTTTTTATTTTGTTTTTTTATACAAAGTCTGTTTTGGATGCGATAACCCATTTCCAGCTTGTAAATGACATATTATGTTTTTAGTGATTTTGGCATGTCGTCTTCTGTCTCCTTAAAATAGCTTGGCTGTTTCTACGTCCTTGTAAACCCGCGCGAGTGAAATGCCAGGGGTCCTTCTTATAAAACCAATACATTGATCGTTGGCATGACAGCTGTCGCGATGATTTCAAATAAGTGAGGATGTGAAAGTCGTGTGGTGATTACACCAGTTGATATTCATCAAAATCGTTTTTGAAAATTGTAAAGGGAGAATGGACCAAACTCGTATATATTTCCATAAAGTTCACCCCCACTCCCTCAACCCCATTTGAAAATAACCCAATTGTGAGTGTTTTTTTTTCTTTGTTTTTTATTTTGTTTTTTTATACAAAGTCTGTTTTGGATGCGATAACCCATTTCCAGCTTGTAAATGACATATTATGTTTTTTAGTGATTTTGGCATGTCGTCTTCTGTCTCCTTAAAATAGCTTGGCTGTTTCTACGTCCTTGTAAACCCGCGCGAGTGAAATGCCAGGAGTCATTTACACTTACATAAAACCAATACATTGATCGTTGGCATGACAACAACAGAGCCGGTCTTTTTTAGTCAATCAAATCATCCCTCTACACTTTTCAATCACATCCCCTTGTTTCTATTTTAATTCCCCCACTTTATAAGATATTTTTACATACCTACCTATAAAAAAAGAGTTTAATATTATACTAAATCGTATAAAAATATGATCAATATTAAATTATTTCACAATATTAACCTGCATTGAAATAGGTTCCTAGATTCAACCAAATGATAAACATATTTTCTTTTATGAGAAATAAATATTATATAAAATCATATTTTCAATAATTTGAAGAAGGTGCATAAAAAGAGTTTATTGAAGTGAAACTTCTTTAGCGACCTATCTGTTATATATTTTTTTTGTTACAACAAAGGGAAAATGACACATTAGAAGGGAAATAATTTTTTTAAAACCCACTAATATTTAATGACAAATAAAATTTATTAAAATTAGGAATTTAAATTATTATTATTTATTTATTGTCACCGGGAATAAAGCCCATTTAGACAGCACATCGGTAAAGTACTAGTAGGGTTAGTGAGAGAGCCGAGTTTTAGCCAGTAGAAATTTTATATGCTAGGCAGGATCGAACCCCGGCCTCCCGCTTGAACATCGTCATCAACGATGCTGAAGCGGGGACAGCGCGTTAGCCAGCTCTGCCAACCCGACTCCCCAAATTATTATTTTAAAACCGACTAAAATTTATTAAAATTAGGAAATTTAAATTATTATTTTAAAACCCACTAATATTTCATGACAAATAAAATTTATTAAAATAAGAAAAAATTTAAATTATTATTTTAAAACCCACTAATATTTAATGAAAAATAAAATTTATTAAAATTAGGAATTTAAATTATTATTTTAAAACCCACTAATATTTCATGACAAATAAAATTTATTAAAATTAGGAAATTTAAATTATTTCAATAATATCTACGGCTTTCACTTTCCCCGTGAGCTTATGTGGATGAGGCTAACACATATTTTTGATTTATTTATTTATTTATTTGGGGAGGGGGGGGAGGCGTAGGACAAATTGACTTTGAAGGCCATTAACACCAGCAAAGAATTAAGTGATTTATCATTTAGTCTTCTATAAGCGGAGCTATTTTTCGTGTGTAACAAAGGGTGTCCCTTGGGTTTGTGCTTTTATAATAAAACTCGTAGTTTTTAGAAAATAGCCATTTGCATTATTTTAACGTTAAAATGCAAACATGAAAATTATCTTTTGAATAGATTATCTGCCAAATATCTCCATCTCCTTCTTTTGCAGATGGTCAGTTTTTTATAATTCTCTTGCACATCTCTGGCCTGATTCCAATAAAAACGTAAAGGAGTTTACAATATTGTATTATTTGCCTTATCATTTTTCAAATAATTTTCGAACGTGAATGGATAATAATAAAAAATGTTTCACTTTCAACCCCAACACCTATCTCCTTAAAAGTTATTGCGAATGAATAAGTTTATCAAAATGCAAACACCTTGATAAAACATTAATATTCACTGCTCGACAAAAATTAAACAAAAATTTATCTCAGTAAACCTAACAATAGATTCCAATAGAGTTTTATACGCTGATTATCATGCAATTTCCCGATGTTTTACAACACTTACGAGTTTTGAGATATTACGGTCAAAATGACGAAAAGGGGGATTTTGACTTATTTTATAGTCCTATTAAATATTAAACAGGAAAATTTTATTAACCTAATAGAAAACAGCTTCATCTTTGATTTTCAAATTACCACTTGTTTTTAGAACTCGAGTTATAACTAAAAAACTAAGACCATATGTTTTTATCTATGTATTTTATCCTTTCTAATCACGTAGTTTTAGTTTTTTAGTTATAACTCGAGTTCTAATTGAGCTACAAACAAGTGGTAATTTGAAAATCAAACAGGAAGCTATTTTCTATTACATAAACAAAATATTTTGATTTCAAATATTGCTGTTTAATATCTAATGGGACTCGAAAATAGGTCTAAATTGCCTTTTTCGCCATTTTGACCGATAATATCTCAAAACTCTGAAGTGTTGTAAAAAATCGGGAAATTGCATGAGAATCAGCGTATAAAACTATACTGGAATCCATCAGGTTTATGGGGAGAAATTTTTGTTGATCAGTGATAATTGGATATTCTCATCAGAATGCTCAACGTTTCGATTTCCAATTATCTGGACATTTTTAGGTGAATGTGAAATCTAATCAAAGATAGACTAAGAGTGTATTTATCATAATCACTATTTTTCTTTTAAAATCACAAATTATAGTATTTTTTGAGGGCTTTAAAGAAGGTCATCTGGACTTGTCTTTATCGAAATAAGAAATAGAGATTTTATGAGGGAAAATAGAAAATTATACCGCACTCATCTCTCCAGAAATAATCTATGCCTCTGGAAAGTGGTGTGTAATTAATCTAATATCCAGAATGAGATTAACTGATTTGATTTTGACGAGTGGAATTATTTATTACCAATGCACGACCCCATTGAGCATGACAACTTTCTAATAAATATATATAGAAACAATAATAGCAACAATCAATATTCAGTGTAGGTGCTCCAATAAATAATTATAAATGAACATTAATCCTAAAACAAAGATCAAATTATATTAAAATTATAATAATATAAATTACCGAAATATGAAGTTTTAGAATAAAATGAACCAAACATTTATGTGAAGGAGACAATAAAAGAGTGTGTATGATAAGTGAGATTGTAAGTGGGCTTGTAAATCTACATATATTAATTCCTGTGAATCAATTGTAATAGACTGATGAAGAAGGCAAAGCTCTCGAAACTATAGTCCCGTTATAAATCAATAAAAAATTTATAATTCCAGCAGAAGACACACTCTTTTATTGTCTCCTTTAATTCATAAAAATTCTGCTACTCTCGGCAAAAAGAAACTTTCAATCAAAAGATTGAGTTATTAAAGTTTATGGATAAATCGAGGGAAGTTATTCTTCTGGTTTATTTATAATATTTTTGACAAATAATAGTCAAATTAATTATTTTTTATTTTGTAAAAACAGATTGGGGAGATTTATATATAGATATAATATATTATATAAATTTTATTTATTTACATAAAGCTGAAGATACACTCTGTTTTACTTTTTATAAAGAAAGAAATATTTTATATAATACCTTTATATAATATTTTTTTATTCCAATAGAAATATTGATTATCTATAAACCTTCCAAACCAAATGTTTCCATTAGGCAAGCACCAAGCGGTTTATTTATGAAGTACCTACTTAAAATTGTCACTCCGAGATGCAAAATCCAATATTCAAATTTGAAATATATTTCTATTGAATCATATTGGATTTATGTAAATTTATCTAGAGAATAAAATGATTTATATTCTAAATAAAGAGATGTGTGGTCTACATGTTCGAAATCGTTGAAAATTATATCATCGAAAAGATTATCGGGTGGAACGAATCCTGAGAGGCCATGGAAATTATCTAGTTGACACTAAATGGAAATCTACGAACATTTAATGAAAAATGTATGTAATAATCCCCAAGGCCTCTTAATAGTTACCAAAAGTATTATAAAATTAAAATGAACGATTTTTCCGAAAAGGGTGCTGATAGAAGTTTTGAACTGGTATATCTTCCAGTTCAAGCATGTCAGAGACAAGTTCAGACAAGTTTGAGTCGAATAAAAATCGTTCTCGCTGAGGAACAATTAAAATAGTACTAATACAAAAAAGGAATAAGTAAAGATAATTCGGGAATCTTTAGACTAATCTATTTCTAAGAGCTCTCAATATATAAGATCGGAAATAACTAAGAGTGCTATAAGCAATACATGTCATAGCTTGCTTATAGCAATAGAAATAGGACAATTTTAAGATTTTCTTATAGGACAGGCTGATTCATTGTGGAAGATGGTCGATTTCCATCTCAGGAACTGTGGAGTTTAAGTTACAAGATTCAATTTCTGACTCCTACCCTCACAGAAATCAGTATTCGTTTGGGGCGAAGGTCCCAAAATATATGAAAAATATCGAAAATGATGCCGTATTCGATGAAATTTGCAAAAAAATAAAAAAAATAAATAAATAAAAACAAAGATTAAAATAAAATATCAAAAAATGTAAAAAAGGTACTTTTTTGGACAGCATTCCTTGATTGTAAAGGCACCAACTGCCACCGCTGTGTATGTACATATAGTTGTCAGTTAAAGGGCGAAAAAATATAAAAAAATAGTTAGAAAGATTTTAAATAAAAGGTCAAAATTTCAAAGATTTTAGTAGGAATAATTTTATATTGCTGATCAGATGGGGGTCATCCCCTCAGGAGTTGACCCTGAGAACCAACATGCTTTCCGAATTTCTCCGACTCGCAATATAAATATAAGAAAAGCACAAATTCTTTACTCCACTCAATTCAAGCGGAAAAGTAAAAAATAAAGCTAACCGAAAAAAGTTATCCGCTGCGGACCATTCATTTATTTAATAAATAGAAAGAATTAAGTATCTTTTTTGAAATTAAATGGTAAATTTTTTCAAAAATAAAAAATTAGGATGGCAATATAATTTTAACCAAGCTTTCAATAATATATGTATATCTCAATCTGAAAGTAATTATTTATAAACTAGCTTAATTTTTTTAACAAAAGTATACCACTTGGAACAACATATTGTACTAGTAGTGATCATGGGCTAATTAGGGGGGCAAGGGGCCAGTTCTCTCTACAAAACTCATTGACCCCCCTAGAAAAATCAAAACTACATTATTATGAGGCATCACTTATGTATTAAATTATTTTGTTCTCCCCAAAATTTGTCAATTCTACTAACAATTTACTTGATCTCTAATCGGAATATCGAAATTGAAACCTTGTGGTAATCAGCTAACCAGCTGCCCCTCTAGGAAAACTCCCTAACTACGCCAATGGTAGTGATAAATGTTTATTTTCTTCTTGACAGATGAGGATACAAACATCTTTTATTTCGAATCTTCATTCATAAAAACTCAGCAAAACAAATAACTTTTACTCAAATTCAATCCCTGAAAATTCCTCAAATTTTATCACCACCTTTTTCTTATATAAAATAAATAAATAAAATAAAAATATATATCTCCTATTTTTTATTTAATTTATATATTTTATTAAAATTATTGAAAAACTGCTACTAGACTACCTTTCTATCAGATGAATTATGCAGTTGTCTCAAGTACTTTAGATTTAGAGAATAGTAGCTATGAAAATGTTAATATTCTTTTGTGAATAGCTACTCAAGTCATTATCCTTTTCATATTTATCAGTCTGACAACTTTGTTCAAATTCTTATATATAAATATTTAGAGAAGTAATATGCTGAGAGAGATTTAATATTTATTGCTTCAAGAGTGATGTGGTATTTTCGTTTCTATAATTATGACAATGAATCCAGCCTGTGCCAATTGGTTTCTCTCTTCTTATTATTTAAATCCAATTTTTAAATAATACTAAAAAAACATTTCTGAAAATAAAGAGTTTATACGAAATAGATGTTTGTAGACTGTATAAAATTATTACGACACAGGTCCTTAAAACATTTTATATTTAACCACCAATGTAAGAGTCACTTGAACTGTCCACTCCAATTGATAACGATCACAAAATTGGTCAATGAAGTATGAAGTTTTTCAGAGAAATAAAAGCCGAGTAGTCAAGTAAATAAAAATTATTTATTTATTTGTCGGCATTTCGACAATTTACTTTTATTTTAATCGGAATATATATATAGGTAACTAACTATAAGGTCTATTTTTATTTGTTTTAAAGAAAAAGTGGTGATATAATTTTAGGATATTTGGGAGTTCGATAATAATGGATTAAGAAGAAAATAAATAAATCAATATATAGGGGAGCGAAAGCCAATTTTTTTTATTACATTAATGAACCAAACTGCAGTTTTTAGCATTACTCAATTCTTACAAGGGGAACCAAATAAAATTCGCCCAAGAGCGCTAGAAGATCTGAGATTCGAGCTGGACCCATGGTGATACTCAACATTCATATTTTGTCATAAAATTCCAATGAACTCAAATCAAAGGAAATGTCAGGAAGGGCTCTATCTATGCGCATATAAATTAGACAACATTGTGTCTTGCCAGCATTAAAGTTTATCAGGTTGTGAGATCCTAATTTTTAAGTCTGCTTAAATCTAAATTTATCGAGGAAGCGATTTTTGAGCGATTGTTTTGTAAGGATTGAGAATTATGATCATCATTATCATCTGGGTAACAAGGTATAAGATTGAAGGGCAAATTTAAAAGGTCATTAATAGAAACCGGATTTTATGCAGTAAAAACTGTCAAAATATGCCATAAAATATGTAGTTGAAATTTTTGAAATATGCAGTATAATTCGTGAAAATATGCAAAGATATGCAGTAAAAGTTGGCAAAATAAAATTTTTATGCACTAAAAAATTAAAATTGAAGACAAAAAGAAAATATATTTGAAGGAATGTTATGAAAGGGATAAACTGATAAACTAAGCTATAGACACCAAGTGTCAAATATGTCGCAGAGACCAGTGCGAACGATTGCTATAAGTGTATAACTGCCCTGCAAAAAAAGAAGCCTTCGTGCACCGCAAGACCTTGAACATATGGAGGCTGCGTCACTGACTCATACTCCGAAAAGTTACTTTTAATCTGTATTTGGCTCGAAATATGCAATATGAATCCTTTAATTATGAAATTTTATGCAATATTGCAAAAATATACATTATAAAATTTAACCTATTATATCCTAAATGCATGATTCGTATAGATAATTGATCTTATGGGTCGTATGTGTTCGCTGTAAACAAAATATGCAATTGCATAGGAATCCGGTCTCTAGTCATTAATATACAATAATAAAGATCATAGGAGACATGATAGAACTATGAGGAACTCCAGCATTATTATACCAGGAAGAGGATGATATTCCATCAACCTCTATCTTAATATACGGTTTGAGAGAAAGCTTTCAAATTAGTTGCAGAAGCTCGAGGGGAATCCAAAGACAGGTAATTGGGCAAGATCTTTGGGCCCGACCTGTTCAAAGGCCTTTGAACGGTGGACCAAAATTTTCTAAAGCTGTGTTGTTTATCATCGATTAGTCTTTTAGATTCTGAATGCCGAAGAACTTGCTCATTAATGAACTTTTCCATGATGATTTTAGAAAGAACTGGAGCGAAAACGATCGGACAATAATTGGCTACAGAGCAAGGATTTTATTTTGAATATTTCCTTTAGTTCACTTTTAATTGTTTAGCGACACTATGCTGTCAAATTTATACAAATTTTATCCTCTTGTCGAAACCACAGCTTGAAGTGATGATTCTTCTCTTTCGAAAGACATATCATATGACTATGACTAATTTACCTAGCACCTGGCATCAAAAACATTCTAATGAATGATTGGACAAGCCAGTATTATTTTATTTATTTATTTACTATAGATTGTGTTTGAATAACGGAAATATTCCTCCCTAAAACTTGCTAGATATTTTTTGATTTTAGCTAGAAAATTCTTCTTTATTTTTCTAAAATTAATAAATGTTTTTACTTTTCTTTTAATCAAAAGAAGTAAATTATTTCTTTACTATTCAATTACTCTGCTATTGACTTTTTAAGAGAAGGAGGCTTTTCTTTTAATTCTATTCAAAATTCATTTATTTCATTAGATTGATTAATTTATAAAATCATTTAAATAAATTTTCTAAATTGAAGACCAACAAATGGTAAATGGTGATAAGAAAATAAACGTAGGCAGGAACAAATAACTAAATTTAAAAAAAGGAAGTGGTCCAACGAACATGATTGGTCCAATTGTGAAATTTAATTAAATCATTTCATCTACCATTGAAAATCTTACAATTAATAAATATAAACGAAGTATTTTTTTAATCATATATTTGATGAACGCAGAGATTTATGACAGTATTAATATTAATACGATATTATCTAATCGACTAGCACTTGGGGCAATTATCAGATTTATAAATCTAATGCTGGAGTCAGTAGATTTGAAATAAATGTAAATGTAATACATACATTAATTTTATTGAATAATTTGTTTTGGAATCGGTAATTTTCGTCAAAATTAAATCAAAATTCTCAAAAATCAATAAAAATTAATTAAAGGAAGCAGATAGAAAGCAAGAAAATGCATTAGCCGAAAACATTCGCATATTCATAAATCACAATGCAGCATCAATTAAAAGCAATTTTTTAGCTTAGAAAAAAGAGAAAATGTGGGGGAAAATGGGTGGATCTGGGGGTTGCAGTGGTGGTGGTTCCGGAGTGGGGCGAGATGTGGAGTTTTGAGGGTGGGGGTGCGAGCGAGGAATTTAAAATAATATTAATATATAGCTTTTAACTGAAGCAAAAAGTTACCGTCCATCGCTCGGTGGCCAGGTACTTTTTATAAATTAAAGGGTTTATTCAGTCCATAAAATAAATAAATAGAAAACTAAAGATTTGAGCATCTTTTTTTTGAAAATAGTTGCAATGTTTTTCAAAAAATCAGCTCACGCTCAGATTAACCAAGATGTATTTTAAAAGAGAAAGAATTTCTACTAAAGATTGCATTCTTCCTCTTTTAAAATAAATAAATAGAATAATTTTAGACAATTAGCATTATTTCTTAGATAGATTTACTAAACAGTTTCGGTAATCCATGATTCAATAGTAAATTTCGTTCAAGATTTGGAATTTATCACTCTACATATATAACTAATTCTCAATTTCTTAACTTGGATATTTCAACAATTTTCAATAAATAAATAATTTACAAACACTTGTCATCGAAGTTAGAATCTAATTTGAACTGAAAAAATTAATTTTACTATATTCAAACGTCTCCCAATCGATCACAAACCCAAAAGTCGAAAATAATTTTTTCTTTACCACGGGGCGCAATCAGAAACAGGCCGCGTCGAAAGACAATTATAAATTAATCAAATTTAGGGAACGCGGAGTTGGTTTATAGTGAAATATAATTATAAACTAAATTAAATTAGAGAACGAAGAAAATATTTTTTATTATAGATCCCGGCTGATCCTTTTGTCTATAATAAAAAATCTTTTCTTCGTTCCCTAATTTAATTTATAATTGTCTTTCGGCGCGGACTCATTGTGATTGCGCCCAGGTTTGTGATTGATTGAGAGGCGTTTGAATATAGTTTAATAATAGTCCGGCTACTATAGAGCTGCAAAAATGAAAGAGGAAGAGATTAAAGATTAAAATAAAAATGAAATTCCAAATTCATATAGACATTAGGTATAAGCTTGAGTTCGGGGATCAGTGGCCAAGAAAATAAAAATTAAGGCTCTTATTATATTATATTTTTTTTTTTTTTTTTTTTTTGATATTGATGTGAGAAGGAGATACACCAGAAGGTCTGTATGGGCTGGCCTCTCCATCGTGAAAAGAACAGAGTAGAAGGAAAAGAAGCCGGGATCACGAGCCAAATCTCAAAAAGTTAGATATAGTCCAATTTACTAAGTTTTTAGGAGTTTCGAGCAGTGGTAAATTCTCCGCGCGATAAATTAGGTTAAATTTATCTCCCACTTAATTTTTATTACCAGACCCTATACTTATAGAAAAAATGTCTGGGTATAGCCGGGAATCGAACCCGAGACCTCCGGGTTGCCAGCCAGTTATTCTGACCATTACACCAGGGAGGCGGACATCGCAGCGCACAGGCGAAGATCCCAGGTTCCCGGCTGATCCTTTTGTCTATAATAAAAAATATTTTCTTCGTACCCTAATTTAATTAATTTTGCTATTAATTATTGTTCTTTTCTATCTAGAAAATTTTTACCGAGTTTTCAATGAAAATATTTTAGACATTAAAACACTGCGAAATGTCTAGAGAACCAAGTTATTAATTAGTAGGATCCGTTCTTAGGGTAGTGGAAAAAGCAATTAAAAGGCATTAATGCAAGTTATTAATGAGTGTATCTCACTTTATGGTAAATTAAAATACTAAGTTTGCTCAGCCAGTGGAGCAGGTGTATCGACTGAAACTACCTATTCAAGTACTGAGAGCAAGGGTGGGGGTTCTATTGATCGACTTCCTCCACAAACAATCGAAAACGACACCAGAACTAGATGTCGAAACGTTGAGCATTCTCATTTTCTCATTATGAATGTACAACCTAGATATATTCAAACGAAATTTCTCCTTTGATAAACAACTCAAACGCCAAACCAGGTTTTTGATAAGTGATTCAGTGAGTCAGTGAATCAGCCACTCAGTCAGTCAGTGTTAAACATGGAACTTTTCAGATCTTAATAACTCAAGAACTATAATAGGTTTGTTTATTCATGAAATTTTGGATTTTAGATGTTCAATTGGGTCTTATTAGACATGCAAAAATGCAAGTGTGTAGGTCTAATAGTTTTTGAGTTATGGGGGGTCGAAAGTAGCTCGAAATGGTTCGTTCTTTTCCGAACTTGGCTGATACACATGTCACTTCATCCCTTAAGACACGGTTTGACAAAATACTGATCCAATTAATGAATATTCTAAAAGTTTCATCCCTCCTCTTCTTTCTTACAACACAAGTATCCTTAGAGAAACTTATTGGTATGGTAATTTTTGTATTCTATCAATAGAATAAACTGAGGGGTGAACCGCGACCTAATATCGTGTACACTTAATTCCACTTCCACTTTCATTTCTAAGTAGAAGACAATATATGAAGGGGCATTATCTAATGAATTCCAAAATAATTCCACATAATTCTAAAGACGTGTACACCTAACTCCAATCCCGGATTCACCGCCCGCAATAAACATATAAATAAGGCAGCTAAGTGTGAGTTATACAGCAAAGCAAGAGAGGATTCCTTAGCATTATATCTTATAAATTTCTGGAGATTTCTAATTCGTTCTTATTTGAAGTTGATAAAGAGAGAATCAGTGAATTTGTGGAATTTTTCTATAATTTTAGTTTAATTCAATTGTGAACGATGACAAGTAAAAGTGGCCAATTTGGGTGCATCTCACACTATGATTTTAAAGTGAATGAAATTTAGAAAAAAAATCCCTGATTCAGCTTAAAGAAATCTTTACAGAGACACTTCACGCCCCATGATAAAAAACATTTTTTATTTTTGACCTCACAAAAAAATCAACATTCTCCAAAATAAATCGCTCGATGAAAATTTTAAGAAAATTTTTGATTTCTAAGAAAATGAATACAAATATTAAAATTCAAATTTTATTCAAATTAATCACAAAAATAAAAGCTTCAACAGATTCATTACTAATGAATACAAATACATAATATATTAAAAATTTCAAATTTTTTTCTTATTTACGAGCTACTAACTGCTTTGAAAAGCGGGCAGATAAAAAACATCTTAATATGAAACCTACCAAGTATTTTTTATCCAATAATTTAAAAAATGTTTCACCAAGTACCAACACCAAATTCCTTAAAAACCAAAAAAAACATGTGTAAAAAAGTACTAATTATTTCTAATTAATAGATTCATCAAATCCGATAGATACATATTATATTTTCAACATTTTAATTGCATAGATTGATGTTTATATAATCACTTCAAATTTATATTATTTGTTTTGTCCTTTAAGAGGCCTTAATTGGAGATGACAATACAACCTGACACATTCATATTAATCAGCTCACTTTACAACTAATTTAAATTGGAAATATTAATTAATTTCAATTTAGAAACAACAAATCGTCATATAACGATTAGCAAAAGGAAATTAAAAATTAGTTGTTTTTTTTTTTTATTTAATCAATTTACCAAATATGAATCAGAAGAGGAGGTTCACCCTTGTATCCACGAAACTATATAGCTTACACTATAATATATATATTATATTATATATTTTAGAAGAAACTTTCTCTTCGGAGAGAGACGGACTGTTAGAAATTTTAATTGAGAAGTGATGGAAGGCAACCCAAGAATAGTGAAAAAAATTCTCTCGAAAAAATAGATTTATTGGACAGTGATTTTTTCTCACTCAAAACCCTACGGTTCAACGGTTCGGAGGATTTTCGTTTTCTTCGGGGCCTAAAATGACCCTTTTAAACTCTGAAGAAGGAGGGAAAATCCTCCAAAACGTAGGTTTTTGACTGAGAAAAAAATTACTGTCCAATAAATTTATTTTATTCGAGAGAATTTTTTTCACTATCCTTGAGTTGGCTTCCATCACTTCTCAATTAAAATTAGGTATCTTATTATATTAAACGAGCAAAAATTGTATATATATATATCCAATCGAAAACGGCTCTAACGATTTGGATGAAATTCACGGGTTAGGAGGGTTTTGTGTTGGACATTCGATCTGTCACGGTCTCATCTTCGGTTAAGTTGTTTTTGATGGGTTTTTTGTTAATTGAAATAATTATTCACAGGTGGTTGTCTCGATAAAAATGTTTATTTACATTTTTATTCAATTTCCTTTTAATAAATAATTGGTTTTTTAATTTTATATCCCACAATTAGATTATTACAATTATTATTATATATTAAAAATTGGGCATTTTAATTGAGTGGATGATGATTGATGGAGGGAAAAGATGGAATTGGAATAATTATCGGAAAAGAGGTTTTTTTTTTCTATAATTAGTTTTTTTCCTCTTATTAAAAACAAGGACTAAAGATGATCAAGGACACTCGGTGGTGGAGAAGTAATCTCCGGAATCGAAGCTAAAATACAATGTATACATTAATTAATGTAAAATAATTGGTTTAATAAAATTTATAAAAAAAAAAATTTAATTGAGTGGATGATGATTGATGGAGGAAAAAGATGGAATTGGAATAATTATCGGAAAAGAGGTTTTTTATTTAATTACTTTTTTCCTCTTATTAAAAACAAGTACTAAAAAGATGATCAAGGACAGTCGATGGTGGAGAAGTAATCTCCGAAGTCGAAGCTCAAATACAATGTATACATTAATGTAAAATAATTGGTTGGTTTAATTTAATTGAGTTTTAAATCCCACAAATATTAATTTGACAATTTAATTGATGAACTCAAAAAATTTTATTTAATTAAAAAAAATAATTTTACCGCATTTATTTATATACCTATATACACATAATCTGTGGGCCACTGAAGGTTAGAAATGCAAAAACTGGGTAGGTGGGTGTGGGCTAGGGCGGAGGTTGTGGGGTGCAGTGGTGGGGGGAAGGTGGGTTGAAGAGGTGGGAGTCCGGGGGTGAGGGGATTAATATATAGCTATTAACTGAAGCAAAAATTTAACGGGCATCGCTCGGTGGCCAGGTACTATTATTAAAACAAAATTTTTAGTTAAATGTTATATGCCACGTACCATTTCCTGGGCTTTTTTGTTCTTTGGAATTTTCATATTTTATAGAAAAGTCCCTTTTTTTAAAACATAACATAGAAACTAATATACATTCAAACTCCTCCCAATCGATCACAAATTCAAAGGTAGAAAATATTTTTTTCTCAACCCCGGGGCGAAATCACAACGATTATAAATTGTCTTCCGAAGCGGCCTCGTTGTGATTGCGCCCCAGAGTTAAGAAAAAAAAATTATTTTCGACCTTTGGGTTGGTGATCGATTGGGAGGCGTTTGAATGTAGTTTAATAATGGTCCGGGCACTACAGAGCTTCAAAAATGAATGAGGAAGAGATTAAAAGATTAAATAAAAAAATGAAATTCCAAATTCATATAGACATTAGGTATTAAGCTTGAGTTCGGGGATTATGGTCCAAGAGGATAAGAACTAAGACTCTTATGAAGGCATCGCAGCGCACATGCGAAAATTCCCGTTTTGAATCCCGGCGGATCCTTTTGTCTATAATAAAAAATCTTTTCTTCGTTCCCTAATTTAATAACATATAAATTTTGAAGAATTTCAATTACAATATAATATAATATGTATCTATACCTATTGGAAATATAGTGAAAATTCTCGAGAAAACTCCCAAAATCACAAAGAATATATTTACTTAGATATTTCTTTATAAAAATAAAGTAAAAATTATATTCTAACGTAAAGACGTTATTCCCTATAACACTTCTGGGTACGTACCAGCTATTCATATTAATGCGTCCAATAGAATTATCTTATTTGTCTTATCTTAACAGTATATGCTTACCTATATATATTATATGGTTTGAAAGCAAAATGTTGTTTATGGATGCAGTGTTTGCCCGAGATGGTCATGTACTGTTTACTTAATGCTTCTAACAGGTAATTACTTCCAGGTGTGTTAATTAAATTCAGTTTGAATTGGTTGATGAGACCTAAAGGCAATTTAATATCTTCAATAAACAGTGAGGTTCAATGTAAAACACATCAACTCTAACCTATTATAATTTTAAAAATGTTTAATAATAAAACTTGAGCAAGATGCGAGGTAGGTTTCACAAAAAAAGAAATAAAACAAAATTGAGTTTTGAATTGAAACCTACCTCGCATTTTGCTCAAGTTTTATTATTATATTAAAATGTTTCACCTAGAACCAACACCTAACTCATTGGATAAAAATACTTGGTAGGTTTCACATTAAGTGAATTAATGTGAAACCTACCAAGTATTTTTATCCAATAATTTTAAAAAATGTTTCACCAAGTACCTCCTCCTCCTTAAAAGTTATTAAAAATGTTTCATTATAGACCCACACCGCGATTCCTAAAGTTTTATTCAATAGAACACTAATTATTATTATTATTATTCAGTTCCATTATCAATATTAGATGTAACAAATCGGAGGAAAAAAGGAATAATTAAACACCGTGTTAAAACATACCACCAATTGCAACGTTTTGCCAATTTATTGTGTCTTCATCAGGCTCTATACAAAAAAAATACAAATTAATCATTCACAATCATCAATTATATTATGTCTGGGTTGATTTTGATGATTGTGAATGATTCATTTGTATTTGTTTTTTGTATAGAGCCTGATGAAGCCACAATAAATTGGCGAAACGTTGTAATTGGTCGTATGTTTTAACACTGTGTTTAATTGTTCCTTTTTTTCTCTGATTTGTTACATCTAATACTAATTATTATACACCAGTTTAAAGGTATACAGTCCAGGAAGTTGATTAATATTATAAAAAAAATATGTGATTTGGTCATCTCATGACTTTACCATAAAGCTGCCCTCCCATATCATACATATGTCAAATTTGATCCAAATAGACAAAGGATTAAAATATTTAAGCCAGCCACTTAATTTCTGGTTCCGTTTCAACCCTAAATCAGCTCTTAATCTCAATATATAATATCTATAAATAATATATAAAATTCCGTTTTGATATCTTTATTGGTTTTAGAGCTAGAAGAGTAAACAAAATTTGGTTACACACATACTAACAGACATTTTGGCCTTTTTAAAGATTTTTCGAAAATATCTCATTATGAAGCAAAAAAATTATTTTCATGCTCGATTAGAATATACTTCACTATAACCCGTAAAGTAAATTTTATTTGATAAATTTCCTTTAATTTAATGAGATTTGACACCCTTTTGAAAAATCAATAAAAAATTTATGAAATTCTCTAATTTTATTAACAAGTACCTGTATGTAATTTGGACTAATAAATATTCGTGTGAGTGGTGTATTTTATGGATTTTTTTATTCCATTTGTTTTTTATTATACTTTAGGGAGGAACAAATGGAGAATAAAAAAATAAACATTTACAAATGAGTTGTAGAAAGAAAATAAATGATAAGTTAATGATAATTGAAATTTTGACCCACAAAATGAATTATATTAGATTATGATCAGGGGACCGGTAAAAAAGGGAAGAGAGGCAAAAATTAACCAATTCAAAATTTTAAGAGATCGTAGAAAGATGAAAAAAATTATTTAAAAAATATTTTAATGGCAGGTGAAAATTTCTGAAGGCCTTGAGAAAATTAAATGCCGCCTTTGAAATTGTCTTTTAAGTTTTGATATGAAAGATTTAATTTATATAGAAGACTAACGGTCCAATTAATCAGATTAAGATTGGATGATCTCATAACGCCCACGCCTTGTTATTTTAACTGAGAATATGACTTAAGGAGACCCCTTGATGTTATTGTGATCCCATTTCAAATGGGGACATAAATCATGTCTTTGTGGGAGTTCTCAACTACAAAGCTAATAAATAGATAATTTTGTCAAGCTTATACCAAAACCAAGAATATCTAAATTTTCTTAGTGATTAGATTAAGATTGAATGATCTAAATTTTTGAATTTTTATTTAAATCACACATAATTAATTATAATTATTTATTGAACACGAACAAATAATACAATATAAGTACAAATTATTTAATCGTGTTCAATAAATAATTATAGGTGGCTGGAGCACCGAGCGATGCTCGGTAACTTTTTGCTTCTAAATAGTTTAAGTTTCAAATTTCAAGCCTCCGCGACTTACCGAAGACGATATATGAATGATTAAAATATTTATTTTTTACGACACTTCTAATTTACACCCCTTCCTTTATTTCAATCGGATTAAAATTTATACACGACTAATAACTCATGGCACTTGATAAGTCCACCAATTAAAAAAAAAATCGTTTCTGCCGTTTTTGAGAAAATAAAAAAAAACTTTCATATAAATGTCTACTTTTGGTATTCCAATTTCAACCAAAAACTTGCTGTACTCCTTTTATCATATAATGAGCTTAAGTTTCGAATTTCCTAGCTCTGAGACTTATGGGGTTGGCAAACGCAGGGGTGTACATACACACGTACATACATACGCTCGTTTTTATAATATTTAAGGAGTTTGATTTCATTTTATATATTTTATTGACTCTGATTTTTGAAATAATTGAAACCTGTCAAATTTCACCTATTCTTAAATTGAAATTACATCCTGAATATTTCAAACCTGCATTACTTGCCATATCAAAGTGAATTCAATTAAATAAAAGAGATAATAAAAGAGTGTGTCTTCTGGTGGAAAAATAAATATTTTAATATATTATTTTTCCAGCAGAAGACACTGTTTTATTGTCTCCTTTAATTTATAAAAATTCTGCTAATCTCTGCGAAAATAAACTTTCAATTGAATTCAATTCGTTATCATCAACTACATTTTAACTGTGCCTCATTTTAGTAGGTACGAGAATATTATTATAAACCTTGAAGTTTTTTTGGAGATGGACTGATAAGTGAATTGAGTGGATATTGATGAGGCAGTCCCAAAAAAGAAGAAGATAATTTATACTATCTTTTTATTCATAACGTTTCGGATGCTTTCCCTCCTTCTTCAGGATTTTGAAAAGTCATTGAAGGAAATCCAAAGAAACAGAGGGGAATGTGGCATTGGATTTTCTTCACTGACTTTTCAAACCCTGAAGAAAGAGGGAATAGCATCCGAAACGTCGGTTTATGAATAAAAAGATAGTATAAATTATCTTCTTTTTTGGGACTGCCTCATCAATATGAACTCAATTATTATACACCGCGGAAATTATTATTTTGCATAATCTTTGTTCGAAAAGTAGAGTCAATCTAGAAAAATTAAGAACATAATTAGAATTATGATTATTGATAATAGACTCATAAATTGACAAAAATTGACTGTTGACCGGTTTAATTATTTCACTGACAAAATTCTGATATTAAATTCTTGGGATAATTTTTTTTTTTTTTAATATGATAGCATCAAGCTTAAACTCGTTTATAATTAGTCTTAAAGTTGATATTGTTTTCAATTATAAACAAATATCGTTTCGCAACAAGTATTTGAAGAGTATATTTCGTCAAACTTACATCACTTTTAAGATTGATTATACACCCTTAAATTTTATAATTGATAAAATTAAAATCAAATATTCAAGTGTTTACCAGAAGAATCAAGTATTAAAAATAAATATTTACTTTCATTTTCATCGATACGATAAAATGTTTCTTTTAAAATGTTTATTAAGATATTTCTTTGGTGTTTGAGGGGTGATTTAAGTGTTCGAGATTTAAAATGCTTTTCGCATCTAGAATTTTTTGCGTTACATCACGTCCGATGATATTTTCGTCCACGAAACATCTTATAAGCATTTTCCCCGATCTTCTAACTAATTATCGGCGCGTAATAAATGCGTCTTTAAATGAGAGGTGGCTACGATTAAGTAACCATGAACAAATACGTCTACCATTGTTTTAATATTAATTAGTTTTTAAAAATATAGATTTCAATTTATTTCTTTAATTTTTTATATCAAAATATTGCATTCGTTAGAAACGCTCGACGAACTGTACTCTTTTTTTTATGAAAATGTCCAAAAAATGTAGAAATAAGCTGACGTGTTCTGATGTGGCCATCCACTTGACTTTACCATGCAACCTGGCCCCTCACTTAATTTAATATTTAATAAAATTATTTATAATCATGAAGGGGAAGGTGTTTTTTTTTTTGTTTTTTTTTTTAGACTCCTGGGGGCCCACTGATTATGTAAAATTTGGTTGAGCTTGGTAAATGGGCAAGATTATTATTTTTCGACCCTACACCCCCATTTGGGCGGTTAGTTTTTGCATTTTCAGACTTCTGGGGACCCACTGATTATGTATACAAAATTTGGTTGAGTTTACTCAAATGGCCTAGATTTTTAATTTTTAACCCCCCCTCCACCCCCTTTCGATATGCACCAAAATCTAATCAGCTCTTAATCTCAATGAACCAAAAATACGTGTTAAATTTGGTTTCGATATTCAAACTAGTTTTTGAGCTAGCTCGTCCATAAAAATTTGGTAACGCACAGACTAACTAACTAACTAACTAACAGACTAACAGACATTTTGACAAAACAATTTTTTGTAGAGCGAAATACCATGGTTTCGCTCAATTTATTAAATCGAAATAGTTTCAGCCGTTTTTGAGATATTTCGAAAAAAAGAAGGAAAAAAAACACTTTTTTCATGCACGATTACAATACTTGACCATACCCTGTATGGTAAAGTAAAATTATTTTCAAACATGAAATTTTCTATTAATAAGTCTTGATTTGATTAATTTTTTATATTAATTATTAAATAACTTTTCGGGAATGTATTATTCTCAAGAAATAGCTCCCATTTTTCTTTTGCAAAAACGTAACAAAGGATATATTAAAAAAAAAAAAAATATTATCAATAGGGACGTTTCGATCACTTCATATTAGTGTCATCTTCAGCATAAAAAAATGAGAGCCATTTATTGAGAATATAAAAGTTATATTATAATTAATATGAAATTTTCTGTCTGACTAGATTCCCTTACCTTAGATTGATCAAGAATAAAATTTTGTGAAAAGTTTGTTCTACTACTAAAATGTTTTTTGTTACCAATAAGAAGAATATAGGATTAGATTTTACTATTTCTAAATTGAGAAGATAGATTAATAAATAGAATTATTCAAGGATAGCTTATACACTTAAAAACTACACCTTTGTATACCCACTTTCAGCTTTATTTCAATACAAAGCTTTCAAAATTATAGTTACGAATTTTTCTATAATATTTTTTATAAAGAAAATATTTTTTTTTTTTTTAAGTTTAACTCCTTCAGACCTGAATAAAATATCAACGATAAAAAAATTATGTTTGCATTTAAATAATTTGCAAGGAGCTAGGGCATACATAATTTGTGCAATATATTTCTACAATATTATCTAGTAGTATACCTACATGAACATGTATATTCGGTTTCAGTGGTTTTATTTATTGCAAATTTTGAATAAAATTGATTAGAATATTATGTACATGTTCATGTGCATGGGATCTGAAAGGGTTATACAAAAGTGATTATATTTTAGGTTCACTAGCTTAAGAACTTTCGGCTGAAAAATGCCAAAATCAAGAGGAAAAGAATAGAATCGTTATATGGGGGAGCTCTTGAACAGTTGTTATTAATGAGGTGAAATTCGGGACAAAATTTTTAATTTTGAAGATGCATAGTTGTACCAAATTTTAACTTTCTATAGTTTAAGCCGCTCGATGACAAGAAAAATGTCGAATCGACGGCGAGAACAACAATTCTTGAAAAAGTATTCAATTTTTTTTTATCAATTTTTTTTTTAAATGCAACGAATAAAAGATCTATGCATAATGCATACCTACACAAATAGATTTCAAATTTCATCAGTTTTAAATCTGCTTTACTTAAAAAAAAGAAATTGTATTGATTAAGTGATTATTCTGTAAACAATTATATGCAGGTCAGTAAAGTAGATATTACTTCAAGTCTTTCTATTTTTAAAATATGCAGAGACGTGGTTTTTACGGGGGTGTATTTACATTCCACCTACTCATTTTCATCAAATTTGACAGGCGCCCATCTGACTGGACCATTTGCCCCCGCATCGTTGCGATTAAACCCTACCGTACCCGACCTGCTTGTATGACGTCAGAACACACCCCCGCTTGAGTGTTGATCACGTGGTCAGTGACGTCGTTGGAGGAAATCAATACCCCACCATTGCTGAGGGGTGAAAAGGGCAAATACCCTTTAGGTGTGGGTTTACAATGGATTGCTATCTTCAAAGGACATTGATTTCACTACGTGATAAATTGCAAAGTGAAAAAAATCAATTGGACATACCTGTATTATTAGATTTTCCTTTCTAATTGATTGACCTTCAAAATGATAAGGTTTCCGTAAACCGGGTTAAATCTATAATGCTTGATTCGCATAATCTTAATCTGAAATTCTATTAAAGAATCATCATATTCTTTGTCTCACTTTCAATTTTATGAATTTGTACACGTGTTATTGAAAAAAAAGGGATGCAGTTTTTTAATACAAACATAATGTGCCAAATTTCTACTTATTGGATACAACCGTTCAAATGCTGACACGATTTTTTTTTCTATAACAATAACTTAAAAAGCTAAAGCTCAAAATATAATCAGCTTATTTTAGAAATACAAACATCGTGGGACCAGAACGAGCTCTTTACGACTTTCTGCAGTTAGGTTAATATGAATATTCGAATTCAGAAAGAAGAAAAAAAACAATTTTGGAAAATGTTTTCTCCATTTTTCAAACATTTCTAAAGATAATTAAGAAAAAATCAAAATTTCCGAGGGAACTACTGCATTCTGCACAGCTAACAAAGCCTACTGAGTAATGATTGTTTTTATAAGTGATGTGTAAATCAAAAAAAAGAAAACAAGTGGCAAAAGTCGGGCTATCAACCTTATTAATGACAAATCAAGTCTTCATCTTGGACAAAGAATGACGGAAATATTAAAATACTATTTCCTGTTAGTTTACAAGATCGTAGGAAATTGGATAAATAAATTAATTATATTAAATAAGACGTATGTTTCGTCACTTTATTTGTGACTTCTTCAGCTACCATTTCTCAACTCAATTATCCAATATCATTATGTAATTAGAAATAAGTTACTGAAGAAGTCACAAATAAAGTGAGGAAAGGTACGTCTTATTTAATATAAAACTCTGAGAATAATTTATTTATCCAATTTCCTAAGATCTTGTAAACTAATTAAATTATGGACACGATTAACTAAACTATTTCCAGTGTACTTAATTTTCTAGACAAAATTGTATCGGCAAGATCAGATGAGAAGAGAAAAATTGAAACCTCTCAATTACGTTTCATTTTAGTTTTTCATTTAAATTTTTTTGGAAAAAATTTTGTTAATCGGTTGGGGGGGGGGGCTCAATGTCCAAGATTGACCCGCGAAAAAAATGATCACCCTAAGATAATAAGTAAAAATGTATTTTTCTAGGTGGGTTTCACAAATAAAACAAATATATGTTTTGAGTTTTTATCTCGATATATATTTCGGGCTATGAGCCCATCATCAGGAGTTACAAAAGTTTTTTTTGTAACTCCTGATGATGGGCTCATAACCCGAAATATATATCGAGATAAAAACTCAAAACATATATTTGTTTTATTTGTGAGGCCCACCTGGAAAAATATATTTTTACTTATTATCTATTAAAATGTATCACCTAGAACCGACATAAAATTCTTTAAAGATCACCCTAAGCACAGTACAACAGTTCTACTGTCCCCTAAGTTAGAGACAATCATATTTTGAAGTTAGAGTTTAAATATCCGAAGGTGTCCATTTGCCAAGGGATCTCACTTTTTCTATTAAAAAAAATCTAAAAAAATGATTAAAAAATGCACTGATAGAATGAATGATCTCTCTTTCTTTAAGGCAAGGATTCAAATACAAGTTCAGACCTGTTTTAGACTAGTAGAAGTTAATTTCTTAATTTCTATTAGTCTAAGAATAGCCTTTTGACTATTGCACTTGGACTAATTGGATACTCCTTATTATATAGAGAGAGAACATTCAATTAATTCAATAATTTGGAAATGTTAAGAAATAATTAAACTCGATATACATATTTCTAAAAGACTTCAAATTGCTAATAGAAGTAGATAAATGATTTAAAAACAAAATCCTGAAGGAAAAGAACTCAAAGATTATAAGGCTATGATATTTTTGCTTTATTTGTCTTGGTGGATATCATTATTCTACATTATAAGCTATATTTTTTGATTAACAAATATCACTGGAATTAGTAAATTTTACCTATATGCGGCCCGAAACATTTGTTTTTCCTTCAAATGCGGCCCGTGTAAGCCATAAGGTTGGACACCCCTGATTTAAAAGATTAAATAAAATTGTAAGTATGCAGCCGTTTTATCAGATAATCCCTTAAGTAAGCTACCTACGACGATGACACTTAAAAGTATTTATTTATTTTATTTTATTTTATTTATTTATTTATTTTATTATCGAGAAACTTTTGGGTTTTGGTAACAGATGTTTACGAAAAAAGTGAGCAAATCGATTAGGCCCAACTGTCACCAAACCTGAGAATATAAATAATATAAATAATAAAAAATTAAATTGAATTTTAAAGAACAAGTATAAGTTATATTTTTATATCATATGTCTAACTAAAATTTTTTTATTATAATAATCAAAATGAGGCTTTTTTAAAAACACATGGAAAACGTTGGTCGTTCCCTTATGGACAGAGAAAGGTCAATTATAACACATATCTTCTTTTCATAAGATTTTAATAATTCCCACCATGGAGACAGTTTCGGCCGATATTTTCATGCCATCTTCAATCTAATATGATGTAATTATGTTATAATGTTTTTGTATGCAATTGTTTGTTAATATTGATTTTAGACTGAAGATGGCATGAAAATATCGACCGAAACTGTCTCCATGGTGGGAATTAATAAAATCTTTTGAAAAGAAGATTTGTGTTATAATTGACCTTTCTCCTGTCCATAAGGGAACGACCAACGTTTTCCATGTGTTTTTATTAAAGCCCCATTTTGATTATTATTATAATAAAATAAACAATCATAGTAACTTTATCTATTTAAAAAAATTTTAATTAATCTTAGTAAAAAATCCTAATTATTTATTTTCCCAAATATTTATACCTATATAGGTATATGTTTATTTGCAACAAGCAGAGAACAATTTTAGTGATTTCTCCTTCAATATATTATACTAAAATCTGTGATAATTTTGACTATAAATAATCAAATATTCCTAAGATATTGCCAAATTTAATACCTTGATCGGTGTCTTATTTATCGGCTTATAAATAAAATAATTTTTTGCTACATAATTTTTAATATTTATAAACATTTAAAGTCATAATAACAACGCAAGTTTTTCATTTGAAACGTAGAAAAATTTCGATCAAGTTTTGTTGAGATCAATGAAAATATTTAATTATTTACTAAGAAAACAAAATTAGACATATCCTGAATATTTTATTCTGTATAAAGAACTTTGCTTCTATAATTAACAGAACTGTTCAACTCACAGCACGTGATCCGCATGCTATGAATGCGGCCCGATATAAAATTATAATCTTCCTTATGTATTTTATTATCGAGCAACTTTGGGGTTTTGGTAACAGATGTTTACGAAATAAGTGAGCAAATCGATTAGGCCCAACTGTCACCAAACATGAGAATTTAATCGATATTAGGAAATATAAATAATAAAAAATTAAATTGAATTTTAAAGAATATAAAATTATAATCTTCCTTGAAACATTCAAATTTTTAAGTTCTTACTGGAAAACATCTGATGCAGATATAATTTTTTTTTGTTAATAAGAAGAAATTGGAAAATCATCCCAAAATTTTCGAAGAATAAAAGGGCAGATTTTCAATTTTTATTGCAAATAAACTGCAACGGATCGTTGCTAAACTTTATCCAAATTCATTTGAAATATTAATATGTTCTAGAGTAAAGTACTTTAAAATATTATTTTAATAAAAACTTTATTTAACCTTTTTTGTGGTTCCCAAGGTACTTAATTAGGATAAGCAATGCGTAACTTTTTTTTTTTTTTTTTTTTTTTTTTTTTTTTTTTTTTTTTTTTTTTTTGTTACTTCGTTCGATTGCGTATTGCTAGGTCCAATACTAGATATGTAATAATAATTTGATAAAAAAATTAATATCTAAAAGTTAATGTTAAATTTATTTTCATATTTATCTTTTACTGATAATACTTTTCTTTTTTTTTATTTAAATAAAACATTATTTTATATTTTCTGTTTTAGAGAATCGGGTCCATTTAGAGAAATGCATTGAAGATAATCAGAATTCAAAACTGGCATTTTATTCATTTGTGAGGCGGAATTGACCAGGAGGCAGACCTGAATACGCGGCTGCAGCTATTCCTCCAAGGTAAGAGCAAATCAATGGATTAAATTCTAATTAATTTTGATACATCATTAATACATCATTAATATTACGACATTCTATTAAACTCAAAACAGCCAACTCTCAGCATGAAAACTTTATCTTTTATCGAAAATAGTTAAATAAAAAATAAAAGGCAAATCTTTTGGTTAATATATCGACAAACTAGTTAATTTGTTAACGTACCAACAGACATTTTGACAAAATAATTAATTTAATTTATTCTTCCAAAACTAAAGTAAAGTGACTATGGTTTTAATATCCTTCTTTACAATTATTATCTCGAAAAATATAATTTTTTCGATGTTTACTTATTAGAGCTTTTTTGTAGAGCGAAATAGCATGGTTTTGCTCAATTTTTTGAATCAAAATAGTTTCAGCCGTTATTGAGATATTTTGATAAAAAGAAGGAAAAAACACTTTTTTCATGCACGATTACAATACTTGACCATAAAAGTAAAAAACAAGAAAAATGAAATATACTATAAAATGAACCTATAATAACAAAAAGATTATTATATTTTTCTCTATCCCTTCGACCAAACTCAACCAAATGTATACATAATTTGACCTTATGAAAATGACTCCTATGTGTAATATTTCTAATAAAATAGTCTCATTATTAAACGGAAATAATATTAATTGCTAATGGGCCCAAAATTAAGGGAGGGGGCGTATTTATTTTTTTTATTTTATTTTATTCGATATACGGGAGTTATCCCAGTTACAATATACATTTTTATACAATAAATTAACAATTTAACAAAACTAAAATACTAATTTATAGCCTTAATTATTTTTATAGAGAAAAGTTTGCGGAATTTAACATAATGTAATGCATTTATTTTTATTATATTTATATTATTTCATTGAGTAGGTAAACAATTATTTTTATAGAGAAATTTAACAGAACAAAAGTCACATTAATAGATAGATAAATAGTACACAGATAGATACATACAAGTGAAGCTAATATAAAGCATGTAATAATATAATACTATCTATTAGACATTTAATTGTAGTGTGAGCAATATCTTTTGATATCCCTCACACTACATGAAAAGAAGTCCAATTGTGAGGAGTTTGCCTTCAGCATCACTCTATTCAGCCCAGTATTTTTTGAATAATTAGTATTACAAATGGGGATAAAAAAAGGTTTCGACAATGCGACTGTAATATTGAGATACTTTAAAATTAATATATTGGAGAATTTCACAACAATCAATCAGACCATTCAACAGTTTGCGAAGGAATATCAAGTCATTTTGTAGTCTACGGGATGACAAACTTTGGATATTTAGTTCGGTTCTTAAGGCTCAGTTGTATGACGCAAAGTAAATGCTTTTTACCACTAACCAAGGTAGATGGTAAATGGAGCCACTGGGATGGCCAATCAGATGACAGCCACTGAATGTGCCTGTCATCTGATTGGCCATCCCAGTGGCTCCATTTACCATCTACCTTGGTTAGTGGTAAAAGCATTTACTTTGCGACATACAACCGGGCCTAAGAGTCTAGAAGAGGGATAGTTATATGGGGTAAGAGAGTTATTAGTTGATGAGAATTTATATGATATAATTTTTAAAAATTTATTTTGCACTCTTTCAATTTGGTCAATTTGATGTTGGACATGTACGGTGACCAAATTAAACTACAGTATTTTTTTTTTTTTTTTTAATGCAATCGAATGCGAGAAGGGGTGCACCAGTAAAGATGTAGCCCCTATGGATCTCGAAAGACCCTTGCATTACTGAAGAGAAGGGAAATTTGATTAAGTGAGAGGGTGTAGACGTAGGTGTCTATGCACCCTGGTTTTGAAGGTTTGAAGATCATAGGTGCTGGGAAAGATAGAGGCTGGGAGAGAGTTCCAGTTCCTTGAAGTCATGGGGATATATGAATTCGCGAATGAAGTGGTCCGGCACTTTTCTAATTTGACCGCGAAAGAGTGTTGGGAGTCGGCAAAACGTGTGCTGCGTGCAAAGTATGCTTTGGGGGAATTATTGATTTTATCTCATCAGAGCACCTGCCGTGATAGTATCTATAGAAAAGGGAAAGGGCGGAGACATCTCTTCGATGAGCCAGCGAGTCGAGGGAGTCGGTGAGGGTAGAATCGTCAATTAGCCTGACGGCTCGTTTCTGAATTGCATCAAGGGTAGCAAGAGAATATTTTGAGGCTCCTCTCCACAGATGAGAGCCGTATTCGAGATAGGGGCGGATTTGGGCCTTGTAGATGGTGAGAAGTTGTGGGGGTTTGTAAAATCGCTTGGACCTGAATAAGAAGCCAATCTTCCTTGCTGCAGATTTCGCCACAGAGGAGATGTGTTCATTCCAAGACAGGTCAGATGCGACAGAGACGCCCAACATGGATAGGCTGTCACACATTTTCAGGGTATTCGAATCGAAGTGAATATCAGGGAAATCTCTATTTTCGCGCCTAGAAATTAGACAACATTGAGTCTTATTTGAATTAAAGTTAACTAAATTTTGAGAGCCCCATTTATTCAGTTTGTCTAGGTCGAGAGTAATTGAGGAGGCAATATTGATTCGATTATTCGGGAGAGAGGGTTTGCCGTGTAGAGTGCTATCGTCGGCGTAACAATGAGTGGGGTTTGCCGTTTGATCAATAAGGTCGTTTATATAAATAAGGAAGAGTGTGGAGGAGATTACAGAGCCTTGGGGAACACCAGAGTTTGTGGAGAACGATTCCAGCTTGCTTCTTACTAGGGGGTTAAATAGTATCTTTAGGCAGTTGGAATTTTTGAAATTTTTTGTATTTCTATATATAAATCCCAGAAGTTTAAAAGACTGACCACAAATATTTTTTATATGAAGAGAAAAGAGAGAGAAGACTCGAAGGTAACTCCCAAATGGCATATGTGATCAACCTGCGAAAGAAAGCTACCGCCTATTGAATATGATAGTATAGGTCGAATTTTATGTCTGTGAAAAGATACAACATAGCACTTATCAATGTTAAGGTCCATGCCATTATTCTCACACCATTCATATAGTCTATTAAGATTTGATTGTAGACAAGTAGTATCAATGTTATTGGTTATTCTTTTATATATTTTTAGATCATCTGCAAATAGAAGAAATTCAACATCAGTAAACACTGAAAATATATCGTTGATATATAGTAGAAATAAGAGAGGTCCCAAATGAGAGCCCTGGGGGACTCCTGAAGGAACATCAATCACTTCAGAGGTGGAGTCATTAATTTTGACGGTTTGCTTTGGATCTAATAAATAGGTTTTCAACCAATTTAGTAATTTACATGTAACTCCATATTTTTCTATTCTGTGAAGTAATTAGTTAATATTAACTCTGTCAAATGCTTTACTAAAATCAGTATAGATAACATCGACACGGGGTGACTGTGTAAGAGCATTTATTAAATATTGTTCTAATAAAAGAAGGTTTGTTGTTGTTGATTTGCCAGTAACAAATCCATGTTGTTGAGGGATAATATACTTAGTTATTGCCAATAATTTATCACGGATTATACTTTCAAATAATTTTGGAATAGTTGATTGAATACATATAGGTCTGTAGTTAGTAATTGGAGGGTTTCCTTTTTTAAAATTGGTTTTAAGTAGTTGATCTTCCAGCAAGCGTAGAAGCTTTCGTAAATAATTGTAAATGGGTCAAGCGTTTGGTAAAGTCATGTATGGCCACATCAATTTAAATTTGAATTTGAAAAACAATGTGTTGGATTTGAATTGTTAACGACAATAGAACTCATGCTTCATTTAAATTTGACTTCCATTCTTATTCAGAATAAACACATCGTCTGCGAATAATTTCTCATATTTTCATTAATTTGTAGATATATAATTGAATATTTAATTTGGATATAATATTTTTTAAATTATTTTTGAAATAACATGCAACGATTAACGTCCGAATTCAAAGCTAGCCCCTTAATTCATCAATTCAATTTAGTTAAAGATCTTAATACTCAATAAATTGATCTCGGAATACCTATGTATTAATTGTTTTATTTATAAATAAATACATACCATTTATAAAATACAAATTTAAAATGTTTCTTTAAAATCCTATCGTTTCTGGAAAAATTATTCCTTTAATTAATGGAATTTTTAAGAAATTTGAAAAAATAATTGCTTTAAGAAGGGAATATAAATAAATATTTTGAAATTAGAACAATGATACAGGTTGTCTTGGAGGTGAAATCACATCAAATAAAAATAAAAAATAACAGTTAACAGTTTATATGTGACCTTTTGTTAATATTGAATTTGTGTTGTTAAAAACTTGATTCATTTCTATATTAATATTTTTTCTAAATTCCGCTCTTTTTTAACCGACTTCAAAAAAGGAAGAGGTTCTCTATTCGATTGAATTTTTTTTTTTTTTTTTTTTTTGCCTATGTTACCTCATATCTCCGCCAATTCTCAACCGATTTTGAAAAATTTTTTTGCATTGGGTCCAGTCTAGCTTCCGATTGGTCCCATTTTTTTTCGTATTTTTTTCATAGGTATTAGACCTTTTTTATTAGGTTTGTTTAGACCTAACCTCTTTGTTTATGAACCGATTTCGATGGTTCTTTTTTTATCCGAAAGGGGGTGTCTTGAGGATGGTGTCATCAGGGCCGTGCCTGATGGACGTTCATTGTATACACCGCACGCAGGCGGCCGAAATGAGAGGCGGCCAAATCGTTACAAGTTGTTTACTGGGCAAAAATACAATCGGTTTTGTTTTCATTAAGATACGAAGTAAAAACAGTTTCTCTAATCTAATCTATCTAAAAAGAGTTTCTCAGAAATAAGAAATGTATAAAAACTGATTATGTCGTTGTAGTATTTATATACCTAGTCATGCAGCCTGTGATTATAAAACCAATACCATAATTTTTTTCATGTTATTATTTTTGTTTAAATTTTAAATAAAAAAATGTTTATTTTGTGCATTTTTTTTCTTAAATTTCATCCAAACATATAAATCTCATAAAACCGGTTTTTAGCCGGTTTTTCTTTTCAAGAAACCGGTTTTGGGAACAAAACCAATATTTTTTTCGTTCTCGATTTCGGTTAACCAAAAACTGATTTTTTCCCGGTTTGATGCCCTGTGTATAATAATAAACATTAAAAATTAAAGTAGTTGTTTTTTAATGTTATCCTGGGGGCGGCTATACAGACTGGCACGCAGGCGGCCATATACCCAGGCACGGGCCCTGGCGTCATATTAATTTGGTCAAGTTCTGATGATATAATCATTATTAATAACATCACTAAAAGAGAAAAATAAAAATAATTTTTAAGAAAAAAATAAAAACCGACTTCAAAAAATTAAATGCAACAAATAAAATACACTAAAAGGTATAAAATAATTATTATCTTATTTAGTTACAACTAAACGACGAAATATTAACATGAAATTACTTTTTGAAGTCGGTGCCAAACATATACCTTTTATGAATCGCACTCGACGGATCTTACTTAGTACGTTTGGAGGGTATGCTCGCTTATAGGTATAGTTAGTTTGGCACCGACTTCAAAAAGTAATTTCATGTTAATATTTCGTCGTTTAGTTACAACTAAATAAGATAATAATTATTTTATACCTTTTAGTGTATTTTATTTGTTGCATTTAATTTTTGAAGTCGGTTTTTATTTTTTTCTTAAAAATTA
>JALMQS010000224.1:44499-97640 GCA_024734495.1 Forficula auricularia
TGAACAAATTATATAAATTATGGGTTAAATATATAACTTTTTTTTACCAATAATAAATAAATAAATAACTTACAAGCTTTATAAATCACGTTCAATTTTTTCATCCATTAATTTGATCTGATTCATCATCTAAATAAAAAAAATTTGAGAATGGTTTAACAATTCAATATATTATAACGAGCTTTTCGTGCGTGCCTTCGGCACGCCCTCGAAGCTCGGCCCTCCGGAGCTGGTGCCCTGGCGGGCAGCGTCTCGGTCAAAAATTTTATTCCTCTTAAAAAACCACACTCAAATGTATACCCGTAAACTACCGAAAATACATCGTCTCTTAAAAGTTTCGCCTCTTTAATTTTTGAGTGGCGGGGGGGGGAGGAATAATTATGAATATATTTAAATTTAAAATTTAAATTTCATTTTTCCTTTTCAAAACAAAAATAATGAAATGATTTATGAACTGCAAAAAATTCGCAGGCTGAATCATGGAAATTATTCAAATTTACGCGGTTCAATTAATTTAATTAATTACAAAAAATATATTTAATGTTTCTTAATTTAAAATGAGTTCGCTGGGCTATTCGGTTGCTATGTTCATGTGTTAGATGAGTCCGAATGTATATATCTTTTATCTATGTTTATATCTATGACCTGTCAATTACATCTATACTTATATTGTTTTATGGTATCAATCTAGAAAGAAAAAATTCCTTACTATGTCTCAGTTATTTTTATCTTTATTTCTAACCAATGTTGTTCTAGCCAAATTGAGGTGAGTCTTATGTAATAAAATTTAGGGAACGCGGTGTTGGTTTATAGTGAAACATTGTTAAAATTAAATTAGGTTGGAGTTGGTGGTGTTTCACAAGGAGAAAAATTAAAATACAAAGATTTTTTTAGTTTACTCTATATATTTCGAGCTCTTAACTCATCGTCAGGAGAACATTGACTAAAGATAACATGATATTTTGAACAGAATTTATTTTAATTTTAATATGATGGACAGTTATTTATGACATAGTGTAAATATGAAAGAATTATCAGAAGGATGGAATGGCTTTAGAAAGCCGACTGACCAGATGTAGGGACAAAGGGCTGGGACAAAGAAAAGATATTTATATTTGAGGGTTGCCGAAAATTATGTATGTGTAATAAAGGAAGGCAATAAACTATAGAATGCAATGAGGGTGCATAGCGAAAATTTAATCTCTCATTTTCTATTTAAAAAATAAATAAAATTAAAAAATAAACCCACCATAACCACCCCCTCAACACTAAATTATCTGTTTTCTACTCAATGTTCAATAGATTAGAAAACATTCCTTTAACCTTAGAACACTATAACCATGAATTAGCTATCATCCACAAAATAAGCGATAATAACAATTACCCCCGACACTTGATCGACAATATTCAGAAAAAGGTAATTTATAAAATAACAGCCCCCTTTTATATTCCATCATCCCAACAAAAGAAAAAACTTTAAAAAACTTTATTTCCATTCTCCACTCAGCTACCCTATAGCTAATATGTTTCGCAAACTTAATATCACCCCCGCATTCTATAACAGAAACAACCTTTCATCCATATTGGTTAACAATAAAATCGATATAATAAAACCAACAACAATGAGTGGTGTATATAAATTGCAATGTAATGACTGTCAATCATTTTACATCGGGCAAACGGGCAGATCTTTCAATCAACGCCACGTTGAACATATGAGATCTCTTCGCAATCTACAGGTGAATAGTTTGAACCCAAATGCCCCCCTCTTAGTTATACCTCGGCTTTTGCAGATCATTTGTTTGACCACAACCATTCACCTTCATCGACCAACCCCTCCCTTTACATTTTATTCCAAAAAGTAGGAAATTGGATTTATTGGAGTCAGCTGAAATTAAAAGGCCATACACCTTAATCAAAACATCTTGAACAATCAAACAGACATCAAAACTTCACCAATAATTGACATCTTAATCAATGATATTTAATTTGAATTGGAGTTACGATGAGGGTGTATGGTGGGTTTATTTTTAATTTATTTATTTTTCTTCAAAATGGAAGTTAAGATGCTGCTGTTATCTGTATGTTTCCATTTCTGTATCAGTGATAATAAATATAAATATCTTTTCTTTATCCAATACATGTGTCTCTTTCTCTATGGTAGAATTAGCTTTCAGCTTGTTTTCTCTGCATTGTTCTGTATATTTTTGCTATCTATTGATAATGTCTTCTCATGAAATAAATGTTTTGTAAAGAATGTCTTGTCTTAGTCAATGTTCTCCTGACGTTAGAAACAAATATAGGAGTGAGCTTCAAAAAAAATCTTCTGTAGTTTTCTCCTTGTGAAACACCACCAACTCCAACCTAATTTAATCTGTATATGTAATATTAATGTTGTTTTTGTGATATTTCTGATTTTGTTGCTTTTCAGATATTTTGTTTTGATTTTTGCTGAAGCTCTATGATGTGTTTTTTTGTTTCTTTGTTTTGCCTTGGCTGTGAAGATATGAAGGGCAGTGACATTTTGTACAAGTGAAGAACTTCAATAAAACTTGTCAATAAACTGAATTTGTAATCTATAATTATTTAATATTTTAGTGGATTATTGAGTTATGATGGTTTAAAACTTTTGGCAAAAGTGTAAAAATGCCTGAGTAGAAATGGTAAGCACCAGTTTTGTAAATTCAATCAACGCGCCAGCCAGCCTCATCTGTAGTAACTAATTAGTTATTGCTTGACATATGCATTGTAATACTGAAACAGAAGAAGCAATGATAATAAATCCTCTGGGGGCTGTTCATACTTTAGAATATATTTTTTTCTCTGGTTTCTGTTGGGAGTTAAATACAGCTCTCCCCCTCCTCCATCCATCCACTTGTTGTGTGTATCTCATATCCTCTATAGAAGGTCAGAATAAACTTCTATGGTAACCCTCATCTATTAGCGAATATCAACTTATGCGTTGTTAAATATGCGGGATTTATCATTTGAAGGTACTGCTTTATGCAAGATGGATTTTCATAATCGACATTATTTTAAATAATTCAACATTAAAAATTATCAAAGCTAACGTCCGTAATATTTAAATTAATTAATAATATATATTTATATTAATTTTTTATTATATAAATAAATAAATAATTAGCTAGTACACGCATTGAGATTCTCGGACAATCTCTGACCTCTCCCGTTATCAAATAATAAATAGATAACAAAACACTCTTTTTCTGCCAAATTGTTCAAAAAAACAACTAACAACATGTATATATATTTGTAACAAACAAATAAAATGGCATAAAAATAAAAATATTATAAATTCGATTATTTAGTACTCAAGAATATATTTGAAAGATATAAGATATACAGGGTGATTCACGGTCCATTGGCACGTTAGACGTTTATGAAGAAAACGGAACTTAGGATTTTTCTGAAAATTTAGCGCCTTACATTTCTTACCTTTTCTATCGATCGAAAATATTTTCTTCCGCATTGCGCGGCGTTTCGGCTTTCATCAAAGTTGCCGCCTTTATTTTTTAAATGTAAAATTTTGTTTATATTATTCCTTTTTTAATATATATTGACTAGCGCTTTGATATATTGTATGTATACCTATCTCTATCGGTTTTGAGATAAAAATAATTTATGTTAATTTGCTCCAAAGCTGGCACAAATTAGACCTAAATAAATTATTATCTCTGAATTTAAAAGATTGATGTGGCATACAGTAGTAGTTTAGACACACCTTGTGCTGTTCTGCAATGGAGAATAATTCAATATACACAGGCATTACAAATTATCTACTTCTTTACAGTATTGTATGGATGAAAATTATTTTCAATGAGACCCCCTGTATATTACCCAATAAATTGAAAGACGAAAATTAAATTCAGTAAAAAGTAATTTTACAGAAAAATGCGGCTTTATTAAAATTATTGATGTTTTAGGTATAGGGACCTTTCCGTTTCCATAAACGTCTAACGTGCCACCAACAAAGAATCACCCTGTATATTTGTTTAAAGCTAATGAAAATAACTCAGAATGAACTCAAATAAATAAACAACAAATAATATATTTTTTTATGAATATGGAAAAACTGAAATATATATAACATTATTTTTTTATCAACCAACACTGCATCAACCTAGTCAATAGTTAAATAATATGTGATCGATTCTTATCTAATCCTAAGAATAAAGAAATGTATGCATTTATATTTATTTTGAAATAATAATAGCACTCTTATATATGAACAATCAACCAAATCAAAAAGACTAAATTCTGCATACAGCTAGCAATAAACAAATGGATATCATATACTAAATGAACATATAATAATAACCCAAACATATAATCATACTAGAACAAACATATAAACAAAAATGAATGATCAGCTGTACCATATATTCTCAATCATACTGAATACTACAATATACATGATCTATCAATAATAATAAAGGAATAAACATATTAATATTTCAAATGAATTTGAATAAAGTTTAACAACGATCCGTTACAATTTACTATTTATAAAATGAAATTTGATATACATTCTGAAGCAATATACATAATTTATGTTTGTATTTTATACAATATATTCCTCTCATATTCTGCAAATGGGTAAAAACATATTTTGAAATGAGAAGAAAATTTGATGCAATAAATTGTCTCAAACAGGTAAGGATAACGTTTGTGAACAACATGTTACATATTGTCTCTTGGAATAAATTTCTAATAAAAAAAAAATGCGCGGGTTTTCTTTTTATTTTGAAAACTTTTTTAATAAATGGCGATTTAAAGAAGAAAAGGGGGGGCAGCTGCCGCGTCAGCTGAATAAAAGAATAACAATTCTATTATGGCGTGGCTATGGCTGGCAGGGATTCTTGTTCCCAAATGGGGTTTCAGAAGAATGAAGAGGAGTTTGAATTTTTAGGGAAAGGCCAAGGGATTGGCTTAACAAAAAAGAAAAAATCCCTCTGATTATATAATATAAAATATCATTCAAAACAGAAGAACTTTGCCGTCGAGACATGATGAGTTACTTTAACTACGAGGAGAAACGCAAGACATCTCACGGGCACAAAACGAAAATATATCATCGATCTGAACAAATTATCTACTCTTATTAAACTAGCAAAAATTGTTTATATATATATATATATATATTTGTTTGTATCTTAATTCTATTTTGAAAACGGCTCCTGATTTTGATGAAACTAACACTATTAACAGGTTTTGAGGATGAAGATCTGGCTAGGTCTGGGCCTCGACAATTTTCAACTCTTACTGAATGTGTTCTAACACCATCATAAAAATTATTTTATGATAATTATCAATACATATTTAAATTTATTTTAAAAATTTTTTTACCAAATATCTTTTATTTATTAATTGTTTTTTAATTTTAAAACCCACTAATAGGTTACCTACAATATATATTTTTTATTAAATTTACAAATTTAATTAGTTAAAATTTTAATTAGTTTTTAATTTTGAAACCCACGAATACTACTAGCATACAAATAAACATTTTCTTCGAATTTGACAATTTAATTGATTAATATTTTAATTGATTTTTAATTTTTAAAACTCACTAATAGGTTATACCAAATATTGTTATATATTAGAATTTGAGAATTTAATTAGTTAATATTCATAATAATATCTAATCAAACAATATATAAATATTTTTAGTTTTGTATTTTGCGAACAATATATAATAAATATTTCTTCATTGAATTTCATTAATGTTTTCAATTTTAACAACTATGATGAATATATATATGAATATTTATTATATATTTGGATACTTTTATGTTAATTAATTAATAAAATTTTATATTAATTTTGTTTTTAAAATTTTGAATAATTTATATAAATATTGTTATATATTAAAATTTTTTAATTGAAAATAATTCGAGCTGTAATTATTTTTTTAATTTTAAAACCCACGAATACTTTATACCAAAATATTGTTATATATTAGAATTTTAATTTAATTGATTAAATTTTCATTCTGTTTTCTTTTTTAATTTCTTTTAAAACCCACGAATACTTTATACCAAATATTGTTATATATATTAGAATTTGCCAATTTAATTGATTAAAATTTTAATTGTTTTTTTAATTTAAAACCCACGAATACTTTATACCAAATATTGTTATATATTAGAACTTGCCAATTTAATTGATTAAAATTTTAATTGTTTTTTTAATTTTAAAACCCACGAATACTTTTTATACCAAATATTGTTATATATTAGAATTTGCCAATTTAATTGATTAAAATAAATTTCTCTTATTAAAAAACACAAGTTGAAAAATATTATCAAGCTAGAGATCTCAAAAAATACTTTTTGCCCAAACAGACGGTACAGAAATCGATACACATACATACATACATACATACATACATACAGGAAACTAAACAAAATATAGAAAACATTTATTTTATTGCTCGATTACAATACTTTTCCATACTTTATCTACTAATACTTTATGTATTACTAATATTGTTCTTTCTATTATATCCAGAAGCTGATTTTTATTTATAATAGACATTTATTTGATTCACATGTTTGTCCATTTATCCTCCAAAATCACTAACCAAAAAGGTTAAATAATCATGTGTAATAATAATATAGTTTTTATGATGGTTATTATTGTTGTTTACTAAAACTTTTTTAAGCTACTTATTTTCCACATTTTAATAATAATAAGAGTTTTAGTGATAAGTGTAAAGTAACAAATAACAATAAAAAGAGTTATCATGGGTTAAAATTAACAACAACAACAAACAACTTAATCAATAACATGTTTAAATATTGTCATATTAAATGAATCTTTACTGGCGATAAATTTGTATTACTTAAACATTCCATTATATGGTAATAATAACGTTTTTGTTTTAATAGCATTTACTTATTGATTCAGTTTTCAACGTAGTTGAAATGCTTTTAAGCAATAGTGCCAACTGTAAAAAAAGATTTCACCATGTAAATCTTTAAAAATAATAAATTAGAAAGTTTTTTTGCTAGAGAGTAGCAGAATTTTTTATATATTGAAGGAGACAATAAAAGAGTGTGTCTTCGTAAGAATTATAAATTTTATTTATTTTTAACGAGACTATAGTTTCGAGGGCTTTGCACTCTTCATTACAGGCGCGGATCCAGACCTCGTATTTTTTTTTGGGGGGGGGCGGTCACCGGTATATAAGATCTACTTTTGATCTCGGAAGTGTGTCGCGATCGAATTGTCCAAGCGGGGGCGGGGGCCAGAGACGCCCCCACATAGAACTTTGTATTTTCAATTTTAAAATTTTTATGTTATAAAAAAAAATTAAATAAACATATAATTCCGTTTATTCTTCAGGTAAATAAAATTCGAGTTTCATCTATAAAGAGAATTTATTAGTTATTTATGACATTATATTACATTATTTACATTATATACAATTTTACCTATAAAAGAGAAATCGAAATTTTAGGTCCTTTATCTCTGTAGTAATTTAGATATTATTTAGATTCAATATAGTAATTTAGATATAATAAATAAATTAACAATATAAACAATTATAATAATATATTTATCATTCATCTTGTATTGTCAAATTGTTGTCTTCCTATTGGTCGGCGTTGTGGCGGGGATTTCAATCTGTTGTTGTGGCTGCGCGCGGATTTCAATCTTATATCCCCCCGCCTCCCAAGTCTCTGAACTCCGTTCGGGTGAAAGGGTATCAATTTTTTTAAGGGAAATAAAGTAAGTTTTTTCCTCTCTTTGTGTAGCTAATTTTATAAATTGAGTTCGAAATTGTTCTATTACTCAAATGGACCTTTTCTGATTTTATCTAATTTTTTTCTATTTATCTGTTTCCAGATTCTATAAGGCGCGTACTAAATCATTTTTCTTGAATTTGTAGTCTCTTCTATTTTTATTCAATCTTTCTTCCGATTTTGTAAAAACTGCTTATTGTGTTTTGTAACGCTTCTTTTCTGTCTTTCCAAATTACGCTCTAGCTCGAGGTTTTCGATAATCCTTGAATCTTCGCCGAATAGTAAGTATTTTGGGGAAAATTTTGTTATGCTATGTGTTGTTCTGTTGTATTCATCAACACATTCTTGGCTGCCCAAGCAGTCCAGGCTCTTTTTTTCTCCGCTATTTGCTTTACATCTCATTCTATTGGATAACGTCTGATTTACCCTTTCATTTAATCCATTCGATTCTGGGCAATCGGTGCAAGTAAAGATCATGTCTATATTTTTCTTTTTTAAATACTCTTTTTTATAGGCATTTTCTTTGTTTAGACAAAAATTGATTTATAATTTCGTTTATTCTTTCAGGTAAATAAAATTCGAGTTTCATCTATAAAGAGAATTTATTAGCTATTTATGACATTATATTACATTGTTTACATTATATACAATTTTACCTATAAAGAGAAATCGAAATTTTAGGTCCTTTATCTGTTGTAGTAATTTAGATATTATTTAGATTCAATATAGTAATTTAGGATATAATAAAGCCTCAGCTCCGAATAATATAAACAATTATAATAATATATTTATCATTCATCTTGTGTTGTCAAATTGTTGTCTTCCTATTGGTCGGCGTTGTGGCGGGGATTTCAATCTGTTGTTGTGGCTGCGTTGTGGCGCGGATTTCAATCTTACAAACATAAAAAAAATTGATCTCCAATGCTTTGGGGGAGAGGGCGGTCGCCTCATCGCCCCCCCCCCTGATCCGCGCATGCTTTATCAGTCTATTACAATGGATTCACAGGAATTAATTTATGAATTAAAGGTTAAAAATTTTCATGTCGTTAAGAATAATTTTTCAGTGGTACAAATTAAGAATTGAAATTTATACTTGTTTTATTTTTGGCTGTAGATAGCGTTCATGAAGTTTTTATTTGAGCGGCTATTTTTTAAATAAATTTCTATTTTTCGTTTTAAGAATTTTGAAGAATATATGTATGATTTTAAAATTTCGGTTCAGGATTTAGTATCACTAAATTTTAAGGGATCTATTTCTGATCTAATTAATTTAATATTTGATTCATCTGGAAAACACAAGTGAAGCTAATATAAAAGATGTAAAACACAGAACTTGACGTTTAAATACCATTTAAAGCTTGTTCTAGGTCGACAAACAATATCGTAGTTTAGATTCCCCTTGAAATAACTAAACTTTTATTTGAAACTTGGTTCCAAATAATGAACTGTTTTTGAGTTACCTATAAGACTGTTGCTAACGTGTTCGATGTGGCCATCCACTTGACTTTACCAAACAACCTGGCCCTTTACTTATATTTAATAAAATTATTTATAATCAAGTATCACCTAGAGGGGGTTAGTTTTTGCATTCTTAGATTTCTGGGATCCCACTGATTAGTTATACCAAATTTGGTTGAGTTTCGTACAAGGGTTTATATTTTCATTTTTTGACCCTATACCCCACCCCCCATTTTGGGCGGTTAGTTTTTTGCATTTTTCGACTTCTGGGGTACCACTGATTATGTATACAAAATTTGGTTGAGTATGCTCAAATGGCCTAGATTTTTAATTTTTAACCCCCCCCTCCACCCCTCTTAATTTTTAGACGATATGGACCAAAATCTAATCACATCTTAATCTCAATAGACCAAAACTACGTCTGAAATTTGGTTTCGATATTCACACTAGTTTTTGAGCTAGCTCGTCCACAAAAAATTTGCAAATCCTACAGACTAACAAACAGACATTTTGACAAAACAATTATTATCTCGAAAAATATAATTTTTTTGATGTTCACTTATCAAAGCTTTTTGTAGAACGAACTGCCATGATTTCGCTTAATTTTTTTAATTAAATAGTTTCAACCGTTTTTGAGATATTTCGAAAAAAGAAGTAAAAAACCAATTTTTTTTCATGCACGATTATACAATTGACCTTTACCCTCCCTGTATGGTAAAGTAAAACTCACCTCGGTATATATAGATTAGGTTGTAAGTGAAAGCCATGTGGTACACTTCTTGCCTTGATTTTATGGCTTTTTCTTCTGGACTTTATGCGAAGTGCAAATATTCAACGTTCAGTCAGTCTGTTTTGTTAATCAAATTATCAAACTCTACTTTCACTTTGAATCCTTTTCGGAAACCTCCGGACATACATACATACATACATACATAAAGCTATCTCTTATGTATAAATACGTATACGCCAATTTGAACGGAAACTTGTTTAACGCCCCGTATATATATACCTACGCTACTTCAGTAGATTTTAATGTGGCGGTAGCAATCAGACCACAAACGTCCTCGTCTAACTGACAGACGCGTACATAAGTACCTATCTGATTACCAAACGAGAAATATCTTCTGCTTGGCCTCTCTTAGGATATTTAATTGGAAGAGTAGATAAAAGGGGGAAAGAAGGGGCCCTGCATTTGGGATTAATATCTAAAATTGCATTCTCAAGAGAACCTGGGTCAGAAAAGTAACACACAGAGAGAGAGAGATATATTTCATTTGCGAATCCATTAACAGAGTTTGAAAATTAAATAGAATCATATGAGAGAGAGAGAGAGAGAGTGAGTCGACAGTCAACTTACAATTTTTAACCAACTTTGAAAAAAGGAGGAGGTTATCAATTCAACGGAACGTTCGTTTATTTTATTTTACTTTTACTACAGATCTTCCTTTTGCGATAATATTTTTAGTCCGTGTTCTTTAGCAGGAGGAATTTTAATCAATAAAATTGGCAAATTCTAATACATAACAATATTTGGTATAAAGTATTCGTGGGTTTTAAAAATTAAAGAACCACTAAAAATAATAGATAATTGAAAAAATGTAAACAAGAATTTTTTATTGAAATTTTCATCTATAAAATAATTAATTTAATTAAGAAAAAAATCAATTAAGATGAATTTAGTCGAAAACCAGACTCAGCCAGATCGCTTGCTCATCCTCAAAACTTGTTAATAGAATTTGTTTCATCAAAATCGGTAGAGCCGTTTTTAAAATAGAACTAAGATACAAAAATATAAAACAATTGTTGCTCGTTTAATAAGCGTAGATAGATAGATATAGTACCATATATAACAACAGGTGGTTAATTATAATATTTAAAAGAATTTAATTTAATTATCAATTTCCGCAAATAGAACATGTAGAGGTATATTAAATTTAATCAATAATGGATTAATTAAATCCCGCAAATAAGAATATATTATATTTAAAAGCGATATTATATAATTTATTCTTAAATAAAATCGAATTAATATCACTGGGATTTTTACTTTACAATACAGAGGATATGGTCAAGTATTGTAATCGTGTAAGAAAAAAAAATGTTTTTTTTGTTTCGTTTTTTCAAAATATCTCAAAAACAGCTGAAACTATTTTGATTAAAAAAATTGAGCAAAACCATAACATTTTGGTCTACAAAAAAAAGCCTTTATAAGCAAACATCAAAAAATTATATTTTTCTAGATAATAATTGTTTTGTCAAAATATCTGTTAGTTATTATGCGTTACTAAATTTTTTTGTAGATTTGTTGCTAGCTCAAAAACGAGTGTGCATATCGAAACCAAATTTCACACGTAGTTTTGGTCCATTGAGATTAAGAGCGGTTTATATTTTGGTTCATATAGACCCAAAATTAAGGGGGCTAGAGGGGGGGGGGAGGTTAAAATTTAAAAATCTAGGTTATTTGAGCAAACTCAACCAAATTTTGTATACATATTCAGTAGGACCCCAGAAGTCTAAAAATGGAAAAACTAACAGCTCAAAAGGGGGAGGGGGTTAGGGTCAAAAAACGAAAAATCTTGGCAATTTACAAAATCAGAATTTTTGTATACATAATCAGTGGATCCTAGATGTCTAAAAATGCAAAAACTAACTGCTCAAAATGGGTGGGGGGGGGTGGCAGGGTCCTCTTATTATATCTAAGCGAATGTTTTTTTTTTTTTTATCTTAAAACGACTCAGATTTTTTTGCAAATAGTGATATTTTAATAATTAAGATATTTAAAAAGAAAAATTAACAAAACTACTTAGAAAACCCTGGCCCTAATTGAACCACCTCCCCTCAAATGTATAAAATTCATAGAAAATCCTTCATCTCTGATCAATTTAATAGACCAATAGTCACTTTCTTACACAGACAGGGTATCACCCCAGCACTATATAACAACTTTAACCTGTCATCTATACTAGTTAATAATAAACTTGATAAAATTGACCCAAAGGAGAAATCTGGTGTTTATAAACTTGATTGTCAGACTGCGACTCGTTTTATATTGGTCAGACGGGCAGAACTTTCAAAACCCGGTATAAAGAACATTTGAGTTCGTTAAGAAAGTTGCAATCAGACACCATACAGAGTGATCCAACCTCCGCTCGCAGACCACCTTTATTGAAAACACCATCACCTTCACCCCAAAACTTATACCACTACACTTCGCCTCTAAAAGCCGAAAACTAGACCTGTTAGAATCAACCGAAATTAAGAAAGCTATAATTGAAAAAGATAAAATTCCTCAATAACCAGCAGGACATTAGAAATTCCAATACAATAATAGATCTACTAATTAACAAAAATTAAAAACTTAACTCAGTCTCTCTCAAATATATACTATTTCCCAAATTACAATCAAATAAAATTAAACAAATCACGCGCCTCTCACTCTTTTAAAATAATGACATTTTGATATATGAGATAACCACAAAATTGTTGTATATTGAAATTTATCTCATCTAATTTATCCCTATTATATTTTATCTTAATTCTTCATCTCTATGTGTTATTTAGCTTATTTGTAAACTGATATTTATAATTAATTTTGTGTCTATGACTTTAAATTTGTAATTTTACTTTTCAATTTAATTCTAAAAAAAGACTTTATATTTATATTTGTAATTTTTATTTATATTAATATTCCACATTTACTAGATTTCTTATATTTACATTTATATATTTTATAATTAAAAAAAAAAAGAAAAATCTTTGTAAAACAATTTTAAATTTTTTAAATTTTTTTGGAAATTTTAAATTTTCATTGGTGTTTTTCTTGTGTAAGATTTGAATGTTATATTTTGTTATATTGGTAACCATGATTTGAATGTCAAGAATGGCGACCACTCGTTCAATTATTATTAGTATTGTCTTGTAAACTCCTGATGATGGACTAATAATCCGAAATATATTGAGTTTGTATAAACCTCTTTGAGTTTTATTTCATTCACTGTGAAACTACACACCCTTTACTCTATTAACTAACAAAACTACTGTTTACATTATTAATTTTAAAACCTACTATAAGTTTATAAGAAATATTAATATATATTAAAATGAGATTAATTTATACCTTATATCAAATATAATAATTCAAATTTCCACCTACCCACGAAAAAAAAATTATCTAATTTATTCAACCAAATGAATAATTAAAATAAAAATCTTCTAGTCAGAAATACAATTTCTTGTCGTAATTAAGAATTATTCCATTTAAATACACAACTATTAAATTTAAATATTTTACTCAAATAACAATATTTTCATAATTTACTTATTGATGCTTGGTTCAAATAGCGACATCTTAACTATTAATATATCTAGAGTTGCTCCGAATATATGACAATACTTAAAATATGTATATTTCATTTATAACTTTTAAGGAGTTAGGTGTTGGTTCTAGGTGAAACATTTTAATATAATAATAAAACTTGAGCAAGATGCGAGGTAGGTTTCAAAAAAAAAAAAAAGAAAAAGAAATAAAACAAAATTGAGTTTTGAATTCGATATATTTCGGGGTGAGAGCATCATCAGGAGTCAAAGAAAACTGACCTCACCCCCGAAATATAAAACTCAAATTTGTTTTATTTATTTTTTGTGAAAGCTACTTCGCATCTTGCTCAAGTTTTATTATTATATAGGTATATCATTTATTCATATTGAAGAGAGATCGATTTTGCCATAATTAGCAATATTTTCATAATTTACTTATTAATGCTTGGTTCAAATAGCGGCATCTTAACTATTAATATATCTAGAGTTGATCCGAAAACATGAGAATACTTAAAATACTTATTTTATTTATTTATATTGAACAGTGATCGATTTCGCCATAATCAACTTCACCATCTATTCAAATATCAAATATAATTTCTTAACTATAAATATATCTGTTTATCAGTGTACTTTGGGTACCACAAAAAAGGTTAAATAAAATTTTTAGTGAAAATTATATTTTAAAGTACTTTACTCTAAAGTAAGATAGTAGTTCCTTCTTTTTAACCGACTTTATTTAAATTCTTAATTTTAAATTATTTAAAATTTATTAATTTGATTGGTTTAATATAGCTCATTGAACCTTGCTTAACCAAGGATGGATTTTTGAGTGGACGAAGCCCCTCAAGGGGGTCCCGGCTTATGTCAAATTTTTAAATTTTGATAAAAAATTTAAAATAGTTATTAAAATTATACAAATATTTGGGAACAAAGAATTGGAAAAATATTTTATTATTCATGACCCTTTTGAAACATTCGACCATCTAGAAAATATACCTAATCAACCGACGGATGGAAATTTTAATTTGATTTTGATTTTAGAGGAAAATGGATTTACCATATATGGTATAACTTCTAATAACCAAATTATTTTATTGGCTACAAATACTCCGACAGACAAATAGAGACAATTTTATTTTTTAAACTGAACATAAATAAATATGAATTTTCAATTAAGTATTTATCAAATATTAAAAACTTTGAGGAGATTTGAGCGTAAATTATGGCTAAGAATCCTTGAGAAAAAAAGATTTTTGTTTCTTTTCTAAGCAAAACTACAAATATTTGAAGAATTTGGAAAGGAGGGGGGGGGGGGGGGGGCAGGAAAATTTAGAAATAGTAACAGGAATACAGGTATTCAATGAAAAATACAAAAAAATATCAAAATAATAACATGTTTATTTAAAATAACAAATTAATTGTCAACTTTGACTATAACAAGAAATAACAAAGATTTGTAAATATTTTTATCAATTGGATACAAAACTGACTCTCACAAAATGTCAAAACGTTTAATCCGACATATATTAAAATATAATACGTTTAATTATTAATTGGAAATTGTATTTTGACAAATAGTGATTAAATGGGCCACTGAAGAAGTATAAAATAAATTGACGAAACGTTTGGTCTATTTAATAAAAATTCTGTGTTTGTAATTTTTGTCCAATTCCCTGCTATTCATGTTACAAATTTATTATGGATGCGAATAATACAACATTTATAATAATGGTTAGTTTATATTTCTGAAGCTTTAGTGGGGGTGGTGATTATTAATTGAAAATTATATTTATAATTTACACGATTTTTCGCTTTCATCGAAATGTTAATTTAATGAGCACTATTGGGTCAATATCATGTTTCATTAGAATTGGAACCCAAAACGTTGCGAAAAATTATTAATTAATTTTAAAATTGTACATTGATACTGTGTGTGTGTGTGTGTGTGTCAATATGGTAATGTCATTTAATTATTTATTTAATTAAATGAGGAGGATTATTTGTCAGGATGTTAAAGGGACGACAAATAATCCACAATAGATTTATATCCTTCCCTTCTAGCCATATCTAATGGAGTTCTATTCCACCGATCTCTTAAACTTCTATCCGCCCCCCTCTCTATTAATAATTTCACTACTGACAATTTATTAGTCACAACTGCCCAATGTAGTGCTGTCCATTTGTCCATATCTCGATGGTTGACTTTCGCCCCCTTGTCGAGCAACGCTTTGACTATAGAGACATGACCATCCGAGGAGGCAAACAATAAGGGTGTTCTATTAAAAGAATCCTCTGCATCCACATCCACTCCTTTGGACAACAAGAATTCTACAATTGGTAAATGTCCATAGAGGGATGCATAATGCAGAGGAGTCCGATTAGAATGCTTTCCATCCTTTGCATTAATAGAGGAGGGGTCTTTCGAATGCCAAAATTTCACCCCATTAAGGGACCCTTTCTTGGATGCTTGGAAAATATCTTCTGTCCCATCTTGATCAAATATTTCTCCACAACATTCTTGAATCTAAAATTAAATTAAATAAATAAACATAAATTACATCTGTAATCAAAATTCATCGAAATGTTGACATTTTCATGTTATTAAAAAATTATTAATATTATTTTTAGAAAAATTTCAATCATCATGTTATATAAATAAATAAATAAATAAACTCACCCTTTGGTTTAATTCTAGATTTTTGCTTTGTAATAAAACTGTCTTATTTTGTTCGTCAATGACCTATAACAAATAATTCAATAAATACCTATATAATAAATAATTAACCTAAATACTAATAAATAAATAAACTTACAGATTGATTTAATTTCACAATTTGTGTGTTTAATTTACTTGTTTCGATTTTTTCTTCAATGATCTAAGCAAATAAATAATTCAATAAATATCTATATATAATAAATAATTAACCTAAAAACTAATAAATAAATAAACTTACAGATTGATTTAATTTCACAATTTGTGTTTTTAATTTACTTGTTTCGATTTTTTCTTCAATGATCTAAGCAAATAAATAATTCAATAAATATCTATATATAACAAATAATTAAACTAAAATCTAATAAATAAATAAATATATTTACCCTTTGTTTTAATTCAAGATTTTCATCTATTAATATAGATCTACTATTTTGTTCTTCATTGATCTAAGCAAATATTAAATAAAATAATTAATATTAAATAGATAATAAATAATTAACCTAAAAACTAATAAATAAATAAACTTACAGATTGATTTAATTTCACAATTTGTGTTTTTAATTTACTTGTTTCGATTTTTTCTTCAATGATCTAAGCAAATAAATAATTCAATAAATATCTATATATAACAAATAATTAAACTAAAATCTAATAAATAAATAAATATATTTACCCTTTGTTTTAATTCAAGATTTTCATCTATTAATATAGATCTACTATTTTGTTCTTCATTGATCTAAGCAAATATTAAATAAAATAATTAATATTAAATAGATAATAAATAATTAACCTAAAAACTAATAAATAAATAAACTTACAGATTGATTTAATTTCACAATTTGTGTTTTTAATTTACTTGTTTCGATTTTTTCTTCAATAATCTAATCAAATAAATAATTCAATAAATAAATAATAAATAATTTATAAATAATAAATAAACTCACCCTTTGATTTAATTCTAAATTTTCTTTTTGTAAAATTGTTGTCCTAATTTTTTCTTCATTGAACTGAACAAATAAATAAATAATGAGTTAAATATATAATAAATAATTTACCAATAATAAATAAATAAATAAACTTACAAGTTTATAAAAATGTTCAATTTTTTCATCAATTAATTTGTTCTGATTCATCATCTAAATAAATAAAATTGACAATGGATTAACAATTCGAATACTTGGCCACCGAGCGATGCTCGGTAACTTTTTGGTTCAGTTAAAATTTATATATTAATTCCCGAACCTCCCCCGGGGCCCCACCACTTCACCCCCTTCCAGCACCCTCAACCTCCCCCCCCCCAAACCCCTTACACATCTACCCCCACTGTCAACTCTACTATGCAAGTTATATAATACGGAACTTTCGATTATGTGACCCGGACTATTTATTTAACAGTATCCTTGCTTTTCAATATTAAAAAACACGACAACGTTGTCTTAGGGAGACTGTTATCAGATTTTAGGGCCGTATTTTGTTAATGCGCCCCCTTAATATATTAAATTAATAATAAAAATAGAAAGTTTCGACTCACCTGCTCTTTGACTTCTTCAATTATTGCTTTCAATAAAACCTGTAGAAGGGAAAAAAATCAAATCACTAAAATAAATATTTAATGAATAAATAAGTGGATGTGGCCATCCACACGACTTTCCCTCAACCCGTTTATTAAATTGAAAACTAATATTTATTAAAAAAATATCCGTATGGTCTTAAAACAAGTAGAAGTGGAAGTTTAAAATCGCATGGAGTTAGGATTAAAAAAGGGAAGATTTAGTTATGATTACACACCAAGTCAAAACTAAATTATTAAATATTTTCCAGTGGATTATTGAGCTATGATTGTTTAAATCTTTGGAAAAGATTATGTAAAAATGCCTGGTAGAAATGACATGTGTTGGTTACCTTGGAATGAAAGTCCAGCTCTTCTTCGCCCTCATCATAATCATCAGGTCGGGTTGACGCCCGTGCTTGTATTGTGGCCACAGCCAAGGAAGCAAAGATAATAAAACCTCTAAGGAAATTCATTTTGAGAGTTTTCAGAATAATGCTCTCTCTGGTTTTCCATTGAGGTTATATAGCCAACTCCCCCTCCTCCCCCATCCATCCACTTGTTGTGTGGCTCTCATGTCCTCTATAGAAGGTCAGAATCGACTTCTATGATAACCTCATCTATTGGCAAATATCAACTTATGCGTTGTTAAATATGCGAGTTTATCATTTGAAGATTTTTCTTTCTCTAAAATTGGATAACGTATAATCACACGACATTATTTTAAATAATTTCAAACATTCCGAAACGATCTCAAAGCTAACGTCCGTTAATATTTAAATTAATTAATAATATATTTATATTAATTTTGTTATTATATAAATAAATAAATAATTGCTTCAAGTGCACGCAGTGAGATGCTCGGCCGATCTCTGACCTCTCCCGTTATCAAATAATAAATTGATAACAAAAAACACTGTTTTTCTGCCAAGTGTTCAAAAAAACAAACAACTTGATTATAATCAATTAAACTAAGATCTTTCCTCACGCATGTAATAAAAATAATTGCGTCATTTTTCGAATTAGATTTTTAAAAATAAAATGTCGTTTCTAACATATGCTAATTGCACTTTGTTCCAAGACTTCTATTTAGTTATATGTATAACATATATATATATATATATATATATATATATATATATAGTAGTTAATTCGGGTTGAATGATAAATGACTATATGCCAATGTATTCCTAAAACCATTATTATTTATTTTAAAAATTATTTACAGCTTTGACATTAGTTTTCTATATACAGAAATTATATTTAATATAATAAAAAAAAACATAATATAATTACATAAAAACAAATTTTATAATTTGTTTTCTAGTATTCAATTTTTATCTTTTTATATTTTAAAACAAATTTTATAACTTTAATATTTTAAACTAGTTTTCATGCCGTCAGCCATTAACCTCTTTTAATAAGTTTTTATATTTGACATGGATAGCAGTGGGACCAACTTGATAGCCCCAAAGTTGTACGCGGTTAAATATGAAGATATTTTACATATATTTATATATATATCAAGCAGAGGACAACCTCAGTGATTTCTCTGTATAAATCAACAACCTTTCAATTAAGTTATGCTGTTTTTTCATTGCGCTAGAAAGCTGAAACTTGGTAAAACGGTGCACCTTGTTAATCCATTAATGTAGCGATGATTTCAAATAAATGAAAATGTGAAAGTCGTGTGGTGAACACACCAGTTTATTACGCTTGTAACGTAACTCTAAAAAAACAGATTCATAATATGTGATTTAAATTCATATTCAAAGCATTGAACTGCAGCGGCAATGTACTATTTATTATCCAGTTGTTGAAACAGCGCAATAAATTGTCCAGCAGCTGGAATTCATTCTAAGGGGTGGGGTGGGGTAGGGGTGGGGAAAAATTTAATATCCGAACACCCGGGTGGTTGAATTTTATCGAGAGGATGACCCAGATGGACTCGCACCCTTGGAAACTTTTCAACACCCCTAATAGTCAAATAAAATTAATCTACTCATATTAAACAAGCAAACAAATTTTATATATTTGTTTGTATATTTGTATCTTAGTTCTATTTTGAAAACGGCTCTACCGATTTTGATGAAACCAACTCTATTAACAAGTTTTGAAAATGAAAAAACGATCTGGCTAGTTCTGGACCTGGACAAATTTCATCTTAATTTATCTTTTCTTAATTAAAGTAATTATTTATAGATGAAAATCTCAATAAATAAGTGTGTTTTTTTTTTACATTTTTAAAGTGAAACTTCTTTACGCGCGTCATGGATTCTCGACGACGGGAGTAAAACCGGCTCATCGCCGTCACGGAAAACTGCCATAACTAGGTGGCGGTAACCACGCCCCCGGGGACCCCCACCACCGCTCACCGTTCACTGACGCTCTCTCACCGTATCCGCTTACTGAGGTGAGGGAGCCACTGACGAACGTTCTCTCCATAGATAAAAGACATATATGACAGGGACGAATGCAGATGCGGATGCAGATCTCCAAATCTAAGCGAAAGCTCCACATTTGCGGATGCGGATGCGAATATTCGCAACATGATGGGAATATATTTTCTTTACCATACACCCATACAGAGTATAGACAAGTATTGTAATCGTGAATAAAAAAGTGTTTTTTTTCCTTTTTTTTTCAAAATATCTCAAAAACGGCTTAAACTATTATGATTAAAAAAATTGAGCGAAATTATGTCATTTTTCTCTACCAAAAAAGCTCAAATAAGTGAACATCGAAAAAATTATATTTTTTGAGATAATAATTGTTTTGTCTAAATGTCTGTTAGGCTGAGCGTTACCAAATTTGTGGACGAGCTAGCTCAAAAACTAGTGTGAATATCGAAACCAAATTTCACACGTAGTTTTGGTACATTGAGATGAAGAGCTGATTAGATTTTGGTGTATATCGACACAAAATTAAGGGGGATGTAGGGGGGTTACAAATTAAAAATCTAGGCTGTTTGAGCAAACTACACCAAATTTTGTATACATAATCAGTGGACCCCTAAAAATGCAAAAACTAACCGCCCAAAATGGGGGGGGGGGGGTCAAAAATTAAAAATCTAGGCCATTTAGCAAACTCAACCAAATTTTGTATACATAATCATTGGGACCTCCAGAAGTCTAAAAATGAAAAAACTAACTTCCCAAAATGGGGGGGGGGTCAAAAAACGAAAATCTTGCCCATTTAACAAACTCAACTAAATTTTGTATATATAATCAGTGGGGCCCCAGAAGTATAAAAATGCAAAAACTAACCCCCTACATGATTATCAATAATTTTAGGGACCAGCTTGTATGGTGAATTCAAGTGGATGGCCACATCAGAACACGTCAACTTTTTCATATAATGCACTGTTTTTGATTTATAAGACTGTCTCAAGATAAAAAACTCACCCGGTATATATAATTTTTGCTCGTTTAATAAGAGTAGATTTCCAGATTGTGCATATTCATCAGACAGCATGAGACTAATTTGGCTTCATGTGTCGTGAGATTTCCATTTGTATTAACGTTCCATCCAGAATAGAGTTGTCTATTGACATTTCCCCATTGAAAAGCGGTGAAAGGGGAATGTTTCGGGAGTGGGAGTGGGGGTGGGGAGGGGGTGTTAATTTCACACCCAACATGCACTCTTGTTTATTTTGTTTCACACTAGATTAATCCTTTGGATGCAATTTCCGGATAAGCTTTGTCACTTTCACTTTTGACGTCCGGCTTGTGGATACACATGTGTGGGGGTAGACCTCGCCCCCCCCCCTCTCTATCCATAAATCATCATCTTATGCCCATCTGGACTATGCAATTGGTTTGCTAAAATTCTGAATATTCCCGGAGAGGTGGGATTGAAAATATAAGCATTGCAAAAGAACCTGCTCAACACTGGGGTGAAGGCGGGGGGGGGGGGGGGTCAAGAAGGAGATTTTTGTTTTGAGTCGTCTCCTCTATCTCTACTCTTATTAAAGTTTTTAAACTCAAGAATTTTAACTAGTTCTATTAATAAGTAGAAAATATTCTCATAAATCAGTGAATAATGAAATTTTAATATTATTATAAACATTTATTTTCATTGTTGTGTCTTTTCAATTTAATAATTAGTACCTGGAGGCACCGAGCGATGCTCGGTAACTTCTTCCTTCAGGTAAAATCTTTATTTTAATATTATTTTTAATTTAAATTCAAATTAAAAAATACAAATATATATATAGTATTCGACCAGTGTACCCCCACACCTCCACCCTGCTCGACCACCCCCCTCCCCCCCGAAACCTCGCCCTCCTCCAGGATCCCAATTGTTGTGGCTCGACCCTTGAGAATACCTAATATTCTCACGGTATTTTTCCAAATCTTAATTCTTAATTATTGACAAATAGCTGTTCTAGCAATTCTCCTACAACGCCTGATATATTTCACCACTTGAAATATATTAGCTTGCAGCACGTGTGGAGGGCCTGGAAGAAACCACTTGACGACCTAAAAACAGATTGCTAGCTTTGCATAAACATCCATTAAAAAGACCACCCCTCCTCTTTCCACAGGTCAGTGCTCGCTCGCCAAACCTCTGCAGGTCACTCTATGCCAGTCGCTCTCGTAAGCCACATGTAATTGAGGTATCACGCCTCGACAACCAATCTTCAATAAACCACATGTAAATCCGAAACCGTCTTTTGATCAACTACCCCTAAAGACCTTCTTCAGCAGGACACCACCACTGTTGGCACCAGAGCGCGGGCAGAAGAACTCATCCTTCGACACGTTACCGAGCTAATCTTTTCCGGATAGGCTCAAACCGCACCAAACCTTACAAGCAAGGGTTGGCGCCCAACACCATCCACTGCCCCCACCTTCTGCACCCCTCACATCCACCACATCCACCCCCGCTCCGCATCAAGATCGCATTCTCATCCTCAAAACTTGTTAGTAGAGTTTGTTTCATAAAAAAAAATCAAATATATACCTAGAAGACCGAGCTTTATTCGTGTTTAGTTAATGCTTGAAAACAACACACCACAATCACAATACTTCTTCAAGTCCTTTGAGAATAAAGGATTAACCCGACTCTGGGGTCTGTCTGGGTATAAAAGAAAAGATAAACACTTTTTAAATCCTTAAGATTTGCATTTTTCTAGCTAGAGAATAATTAATTTGATTACGAAAAAACACCATCAAAAACAATTTTGTCGAAGATGAGACCGTGACAGATCGAATTGTCGCCCCAAAAACCCCATAACCCGTGAATTTCATCAAAATCGGTAGAGTCGTTTTCAAAATAGAACCAAGATACAAATATATAAATAAATAAATATATATATAAATAAATATACAATTTTTGCTCGTTTAATAAGAGTAGATTTATTTACTAATTAATTATGTAATCATTATTATTTGATAATTAAATTGAATTATTGTTAAAAATAATTATTAAGATTTTTTTAATCTAATTGATTTATGTATTTTGCTTATTTGTTGTCGTATAAAAAAATACATAGTTCTTATGAAAGTTGTTGAGTTTTTATTGTAGAATATGGTGGCGCAAATAAAAATATAGAGTTTTATTTAAAAAACTCAACTTTACCTTAAAATACCCTTGAAAGCTTGTTCTGCGTCGACAAACAATAGCGTAGTTTAGTTTCCCCCTTGATATAAATAAATTTTTTTGATATAATACACCGTTTTTTAGTTATAAGACTGTCTCATGATAAAAAAACTCACCCGGTATATACAGGGTGCATAGGAAAGTCCATTTAACCTGAAAGTACTTGCGAACGGAGAGTGCTACAGCCACGCAAGTGAGGTACCGGTATAGTAAAGCGACTATGCCCGACCTAATGCAAACGACACCAGCGCTTCTAGTGGCGAAATGTGGAAGTTAACCATTGCAAATCGAATACGAAAAGAGATAGAGCAAAATTTCCAATTAGAAAGTTTTAGAGCATCAATTAATTAGTACGAAACGATATTTGTTTTACACGGATAAGATAAATTGGCGCCTGTATACCCCAAAAACATCCAAAATCGATGCACTCCATTTTGTGTAAATATTTGAAAGGAATAAATGAACTAAAATGAACTAAAATTTTAAATGCATTGGAAATTAAAGTTTTCAGACATTACAGTACAGTACAAAGTCACAAACTGCATTTGCACACTGCTACATTTCCGAAATGTAAATATGTAGAGTAGAACAGTCGCGCATAGATTACGGACATCTTTGGATACAGGCAGTAATTTATCCTTTCCGTGTAAACCAAATATCGTTTCGTACTAATTAATTGATGCTCTAAAACTTTCTAATTGGAAATTTTGCTCTATCTCTTTTCGTTTTCGATTTGCAATGGCTAACTTCCGCATTTCGCCACTAGGGGCGCTGGTGTCGTTTGCATTAGGTCGGGCATAGTCGCTTTACTATACTGTTACCTCACTTGCGTGGCTGTAGCACTCTCCGTTCGCAAGTACTTTCAGGTTAAAGGGACCTTCCTATGCACCCTGTATACAGAGAGGGTTTCATCTCTTTAATTTAATTAATGATTATTATCCAGACTCACGTAGACATTTGACGCACTTATCACTTTATAAAATAAAAATAAACTTAATTTAAATTAACATTCTCTCTCTTATACTGTAATAATATATATAAAGAGTGAAAATACGCGTGTGTGTGTGTGTGTGTGTGTGTGTGTGCGTCTTTTTCAAGTTAGGGAATATAAAATGGAAATAGAAATTGCCCTCTCTCTCTGGATTTGACTCCAAAGGGCTTATCTACGAGAGATTTTCTTTTACTAAACCCTGCTATTAACTCTTTGTGAGATTTAAAACTCAAATTTATAATCAATTAAATTATTATTTATTATTAAACCAATTATTTTACATGAATTAATGTATACATTGTATTTTAGCTTCGACTCCGGAGATTACTTCTCCACCAGTGTCCTTGATCATCTTTAGTCCTTGTTTTTAATAATAGGAAAAAACTAATTAAAGAAAAAAACCCTCTTTTCCGATAATTATTCCAATGCCATATTGCGGAAATTAATCCATTTCCCGTTTTGATCAATTAAATTTTTTTTTTTATAAATTTTATTAAAGCAATTATTTTACATGAATTTATGCATACATTGTTTTTGAGCTTCGACTCCGGAGATTACTTCTCCACCATCGAATGTCCTTGATCATCTTTTAGTCCCTATTTTTAATAAGAGGAAAAAACTAATTAAAGAAAAAAACCTCTTTTCCGATAATTATTTCAATTCCATTATTGAATCAATGTCCACCCAATCAATTAAATTTTTTTTTATTAAACCAATTATTTTACATTAATTAATGTATACATTGTATTTTTGCTTCGATTCCTGAGATTACTTCTCCACCATCGAGTGTCCTTATTCATCTTTAGTCCTTGTTTTTAATAAGAGGAAAAATCTAATTAGATAAAAAAACCGCTTTTCCGATAATTATTTCAATTCCATTATTCCCCAATCAAGTCGATTGGTATTCTTCTCCTCCCCATCTCGTCCAATTCTCTTCCAATCAATTCAATTATTAAACCAATTATTTTACATTAATTAATGTATACATTGTATTTTAGCTTCGACTCCGGAGATTATTTCTCCACCATCGAGTGTCCTTGATCATCTTTAGTCCTTGAAAACCTCTTTTCCGATAATTATTCCAATACCATATTGCGGAAATTAATCCAACCAATCAATTCAATTTTTTTTTTTTTTAAATTTTATTAAACCAATTATTTTACATGAATTAATGTATACATTGTATTTTAGCTTCGACTCCGGAGATTACTTCTCCACCATCGAGTGTCCTTGATCATCTTTTTAGTCCCTTGTTTTTAATAAGAGGAAAAAACTAATTAAATAAAAAACCTCTTTTCCGATAATTATTTCAATTCCATTATTCTCCCTCAATTCTCTCATTCACCATTCTAATCAATTCAATTTTTTTTTTTTTTTATAAATTTTATTAAACCAATTATTTTACATTAATTAATGTATACCTTGTATTTTAGCTTCGATTTCGGAGATTTCTTCTCCACCATCGAGTGTCCTTATTCATATTTAGTCCGTGTTTTTAATAAGAGGAAAAATCTAATTAGATAAAAAAACCTCTTTTCGATAATTATTTAAATTCCATTATTCCCCAATCAAATCGATTGGTCCTCCATCTCTCCATTTTTCTCCACTCTATGAATCAATTCAATTGTTTTAATTTTAATATATATATTGATATTTGTTATAAAGTATTAGTGGGTTTTAAAAGTAAAAAAACAAATAATAAATAAAAGATAATTGAAAAAATTGTAAACAAACTTTTATATTGAGATTTTCATCTATCAATAATAACTTTAATCAAGAAAAGATCAATTAAGATTAAATTTGTCGAGGTCCAGACCTAGCCAGATCGTTTTCTCATCCTTAAAACTTGTTAATAGATTTTATTTCATTAAAATCAGTAGAGCCGTTTTCAAAATAGAAAAAAGATACAAATATATATACAAACAAAGATATAAACAATTTTCGCTCGTTTAATAAGAGTAGATTGAACAGAGATCGATTTCGCCATAATTAAATTAACCATTTATTCATATCAAATATAATTTCTTAATTATAAATATATCGTTTTTTCAGTGTAGGTATTTATGTTGGGAAATAATTCGAGTACGTGAACTAAAAACGAGAATGCGATTAAATTGCTCGCCTGATGTCAAGATAATATAAATAGGTGTTGATGGAATGTCATAATAGTTTTAATTAAGATTTGTAACTTTGTAAATTGCTTCAAAGTGACATCTTCATTCTAACTTGGTAACTAAAGCAAAAGTGATTAAACAAGGGAAAATTAACAGGCAGACAGACAGAAGACTCGTCTGTGTGTGTGTGTGTGTGTGTTATATAACCTCATCAGTAAAAAATATTTTATCAATAATTACACTGCTCGACAAAAAATTAAATTAAACAAAAATTTCTCGTCGTAAACTTAACAATGGATTCAAGTAGAGTTTTATACGCTGATTAGCAGCAATTTGCAGATTTTTACTTTACCATACAGGGGATATGGTCAAGTATTATAATCGTGCATGAAAAAAGTGGTGTTTTTCCTTCTTTTTTTTCGAAATATCTCAAAAATGGCTGAAACTATTTTGATTAAAATAAGCTGACGTGTTCTGATGTGGCCACCCACTTGACTCTACCATACAACCTGGCCCATCACTTATATTTAATATTTAACAAATTTATTTATATTCATGTAGAGGAGGGGGGGGGTTAGTTTTTCCATTTTTAGATTACTGTGGCCCACTGATTATGTATACAAAATTTGGTTGAGTTTGGTAAAGGGCCTAGATTTTCATTTTTTGAACCTATAACCCCCTCTCCCCATTTTGAGAGGTTGGTTTTTGCATTTTTAGATTTCTGGATGGGGGTCCACTGATTATGTATACAAAATTTGGTTGAGTTTGGTAAATGGCAAAGATTTTCATTTTTTGACCCTACATCTCCCCCCCCCCTTTTTTTGGGTTATTATTTCCATTTTTAGACTTCTGGGGGTCCACTGATTATGTATACAAAATTTGGTTGAGTTTGCTCAAATGGCCTAGATTCTTAGTTTTTTAACACCCCTCCAGCCCCCTTAATTTTGGGTCGATATGCACCAAAATCTAATCAGCTCTTAATCTCAATGGACCAAAAGTATGTGTGAAATTTGGTTTTGAAAATCCCACTAATTTTTGAGCTAGCTCGTTCACAAAAATTTGGCAACGCACAGACTAACTAACAGAATAACAGACATTTTGACAAAACAATTATTATCTCGAAAAATATAATTTTTTCGATGTTCACTTATTATAGCTTTTTTGTAGAACGAAATGCCATGGTTACGCTCAATTTTTTTAATCAAAATATTTTTAGCCGTTTTTTAAATATTTCGAAAAAGAAGCAAAAAAACACTTTTTTCATTCACGATTACAATTCTTGACCATACGGTAAAGTAAAAACTAAGACCTTATGTTTTTATCTAATTTAATTATCCTTTATAATCACGTAGTTTAATTTTTTTTTAGTTATATCTCAAGTTCTAATTGAGCTAAAAACAAATGGTAATATGGAAATCAAAGAGAAACCTGTTTTCTTTTACGTCGACAAAGTGTTTTTCATTTCAAATATTGCCGTTTAATATTTAATGAGACTCGAATATATGTCAAAATGGCATTTTTCGTCGTTTTAACTGATAATATGATTGTTTAAATTAATGAAAAAAAAGCGACTTCAAAAAAATTAAATACAACAAATGAACGACGAATGGAGCTGGCTGAGTCAACTTGCGAAGATGCTTGCAGAGGTAGGCGAGGAACGACTCCTGGAGAGGAAGAACATAGGGGAATTGATGCCGATGGTATTGGAAAAGTGGAACCAGTTGTGCCGAGGGAGAGACGTCGCGAGGATCGAGAGATCAAATTACAGTGAGGTATACAGGAGACTGGCGTCCTCGACACCAGGTCCCTATCTGGTGACGAAGTGCAGTTGGGCTGCGAAGAGGCTGATGGGTCAACTGAGGGTGGCTGGGAACGGAAGACTTGTGCTCAGTGTGGGGGTGGGTGTTGAAATTCAATACAGAAGAAGAATGCACGCTCTGCAGCCTGAGGGTGGAGGAGGACCTGTTCCACGTGCTTACCGAGTGTCCGATGTACAAAGAATGTAGGGATCGAGTTCTGGGGGATGTGTCAAGAGGAGAAATATTGTGTATTTTGGAGACTGATGATACAAACATTATATATAAGATCTTAAATTTTATAAGAGGCATTAATTCGATTAGAAGTGTGATTTTGGAGTGAGAATGAATTGTGATTGGTGTTACGATCTGTAAAAATAATGATGTACTTGTTTGTGTACCTTGTACAAAAAAACAATAATTCATATTCTATTCTATTCATAAGATTCACGAGGGGAAGGGTTATTTTATCATGGGATATTTTGTCTGAATGATATTTTGTCGGGGACTGAAATGTCTCGGAATCATCAGAACTTGAGCAAATAAATATGGAACCACCTCTAAGGTACCCCCTTTCGAAGAAAAAAGAATCATCGAAATCGGTCAAAATACAAAGAAGTTATACGTGAACATACATAACAAAAAGGATCCGATGCCAATCTGGGGGCACGGGGGGCAGTGCCCCAGCCATGTTCGATTCGAACAGGGGTGTGTGCACTGCCAGACTACCCTTTACAGGAAACAACTCAGGCCATTTTGACGCCTCTTCATAATGGAAACCTCTACATGGGTGAAATTTTTTTCCAGAATACTGGTCCACAAGCTTAACTAAATTAGAAAATTTCATATTTCTACTGCTTATAACGTCCAAGTTACAAGAAGCCAAAGATGGCTTTTTCGTCACTCACTCACTCATCAAAATTCTAGACTACTTCCGCTGATCCTAGAATGCTGAAATTTGGCACGCTGGTAGAGTTTGGTTTGCAATTAATGAGAAAAATCCAAAAATCGAAACTTTCCCTTCTTCAGGACCTAAAATGAAGGAGTGAAAGTTATAGACTTAATTAACACATACTAATAATTCAATGAACCTAGAATGTTTGAAATTTGGCATTCTGGTAAAGGTTGGCACATTAATAAATGAGAAAATTTAAAAATCGAAACTTTATCTTCTGAAGAGGGTGAAATTTATAGGCTAATTTAACATATAGTGAAAATATAAAAATTCTACTAATGCTAAAACTTGGCCTTTTGAAAGAGTTTGGGAGTACAATTAATGGGAAATAAAAAAAAAAACGAAACTTTCTTTTCTTCAGGACCTAAAATTAAGGGGTAAAAGTTATAGACTTAAATAAAATTTAGTAAAAATTAAATGAACCTAGAATGCTGAAATTTGGCATACTACTAAAGCTGGGCACATTAATAAAGGAGGAGATTGAAAAACCGAAACTTTTCTTTCTTCAGGACAAAATGAATTTATAGTCTTAATTTACATATGAAAAACAGAATAAACCTAGAATGTTGAAATTTGGCATACTGGTAAAGCTTGACACATTAATAAATTGAAAAGCCGAAACTTTCCCTACGAGATTGACCCAATGTAAAGAAAATCATCCAAATCGGTCCACATGGTAAAGGGAAATAAATGTTCAAACACAAAAAAAACCAGATATTCCGTTGAATTGATAACCTCCTTATTTTCAAAGTCGGTCAAAAATTGAAAGTTAAGATTTTATTGATTGATAGCTGCAAGGCCCGCCTTTGGCAGCCCTCTTGCTAGCCAGGGGGCACGCCCCCTAGACCCCCAGCACTCGAACCCCACACTCAACCTCCACTCCCACCCACCAAACTCCCCGAAACCCACCCAGCACCCCCACCCTCCGCACCATGCCCAACCCCCGCCCCCACACCACCACCCCAACACTCCATTCCGCACCCTAACCAACTAACCCTCCCCAGCACCCTCACCCCCGCACCATGCACCCGTTCGCAACCCCGCCCCCACACTACAACCCGACCCCACCCACTTCGAACACCCACGCTATGCCCCCTGGACTCCACCCCCACCCTACTCCGACTCACGCCTCACCCCACCCCCATTCCACCCCCTCACCCAGTTTTTGCATTTCTAGCCTTCTAGTGACCCACAGATTATGTATACAAAATTTGGTTGAGTTTGACCCAAGAGAAAGAATTTTCATTTTTTTTCACCCTCCCCCCATTTTGAGTGGTTAGTTTTTGCATTTCTAGCTCTCTAGAGGCCCAGAGATTATGTATACAAAATTTGTATAAGTTTGCTCCAAGGACAAAAATTTACATTTTTTCACCCTCCCTCCTTTTTGGGGGAAATTTTTTTAAACAAAAGTTGTCAGAAATTACATCCTCTATAACTTTGTTTATCATAAAATTTGCCGTAGGGTTAATAGTTTAGGAGTTATTTGATAATTTTGATACGTGCGCCTCCCCTAAACCCCCTTCTGGGGTCAAAATATCAAAACGTTATATAGCTAAAAACGTAAGTTAGAAGACATCTGATGTAAATATGAAATTTCATAATAATCCCTTCAGCCATTTTTACGTGAATCGTGAGCAACTTTTCGGAAACCACTGAAACAGACAGACAGACAGACAGATAGGAATTTTGTTGAGAGTGTTTTCGTTCATAAATTTGCTTGAAACGTGTACAACCAAAATTTGGCGTGATTTGGAGCAATGTACAGACAAAACCTTAATTTTATATATATATAGATTATTATTGAATAATTATTACGTAGTTTGTTAATCTTGTTGAATTGCTACAGCTCTATTATCGCGATGATAATTTAATAGTTAAACGGATGTTTGTTTGTCTGTATGGAAATGGCTGTTGGCCATTGAATGTCTGCAGATGGACAGGCACTAGACATTTCAGAACATAGCGATGATGTTTTGATGATGTTGACGAGTGCCTACCAAAGGATTCCCGCAAGCGAACATCTCTATTGACTATTCCATTTTCCATTGACCATTTCAATTAAAAGCATGCAACCACCTTGCTATCCAATCAATTTCGAAAACACCGCCCACATATGGTATATCAAATAGAAGAGAGACACATCCAATTTTTAACCGACTTTGAAAAAAGAGGAGGTTATCAATTCAACGGAATGTCTGTTCATTTATTTCTCTTTGCATTGGGTTCAGTCTTGTTTTTTTTTCATTGGTATTGGACCTTTTTTGTTATATATGTTCATGTATAACTTCTTTGTTTATGGACCGATTTAGATAATTCTTTTTTATTGGAAAGAGGATACCTTAGGGGTGATCCTCTATTAATTTAGTCAAGTTCTGATGATAGAATCAATTCCAAAATAACGTAAATCTTCAATTCTTATGTGCAAATAATCGAAATTATAAAAAATAAAATCTTAAAAAAAAAATAATAATCTTAAAACGTTCATTTAAAACTCGCAAACATTTCGAGTGAATTTTTATATTTATTAATTGAATTTTTTTATCATTTTCTGGATATGAATGATGGTGGAGGGATGAGGGAGGATAAACCAATCGACTTGATTGGGGAATAATGGAATTGAAATAATTATCGGAAAAGAGGTTTTTTTATCTAATTAGATTTTTCCTCTTATTAAAAACAAGGACTAAAGATGAATAAGGACACTCGATGGTGGAGAATAATCTCCGGAATCGAAGCAAAAATACAATGTATACATTAATTAATGTCAAATAATTGGTTTAATAAAATTTATAAAAAATATTATTTTCTGATTCATTCAGCCCGAACCTTTCTCCTACGAGATGCATACAAAATATTATCTCAAGTCCCTATTAATAACATCACTAATAAAAATAATTTTTAAGAAAAAAATAAAACCGACTTAAAAAAATTAGATGCAACAAATAAAATACACTAAAAGGTATAAAATAATTATTATCTTATTTAGTTACAAATAAACGACGAAATATTAACATGAAATTACTTTTTGAAGTCGGTGCCAAACAAACTATACCTATAAGCGAGCGTACCCGCCAAACGTTTAACAAACTTTTTAACAAAAAAGATTCTAATCCCAATTTAAAAAAAACGGACTAATCGGAAGCTAGACTGAACCCAATGCAATTTTTTTTTCAAAATCTGTTCACAATTGGCGGAGATATGAGGTAACATAGACACAAAAAAAAAAATTCAGTCGAGTAGAGAACCTTCTCCTTTTTTGAAGTCGGTTAAAAAGTGGGGTTTTTTTTCTTCTTTTTTTTTCAAAATATCTCAAAAACGGCTTAAAGTATTATGATTTAAAAAAATTGAACGAAACCATGGCATTTGGCTCTACAAAAAATCTTTAATAATTGAACATCGAAAAAATTATATTTTTTCGAGATAATAATTGTTTTGTCAAAAATGTCTGTTAGTCTGTGCGTTACCAAATTTGTGGACGAACTAGCTCAAAAACTAGTGTGAAAATCGCAACCAAATTCACATGTAGTTTTGGTTTATTGAGATTAAGAACTGATTAGATTTTGATTCACATATCGACCCAAAATTAAGGGGGGGTGGAGGGAGGTTAAAAATTAAAAATCTAGGCCATTTGAGTAAACTCAACCAAATTTTGTATACATATTCAGTGGGACACCAGAAGTCTAAAAATGCAAAAACTAACCGCACAAAATGGGGGAGGGAGGAGGTTAAAAAAATCAAAATATAGGCCAATCGTTGTTAAGGCTGCTCGCATAACTCTCTATCTATCTTCACAAAACTTGACATTTTTCGGCGGCACACCAACTAATGACCACGGTACACCAGTGTGCCGCGGCACACACTTTGAGGAACACTGGCCTAGACCTGGGGTCGGCAACCAGACGCTCGCGAGCCACATGCGGCTCTTTCGATGTCAAGATGCGGCTCTCCAGTTCCATGCGCAAATATTAATAATTATATTGTTTTATTTTCAAAACAACAAGTTATCAGCCAGATTTAACCAAACTTTCAAAAGGCATTCAAGGCCAATGCTCCCATTGATGTAACTATCTATTATTCAATAATTATAGTTATATTATTTGATTACTAATTTTATTAATCTAGAAAAGCTAGCTAAAATACTTTTTAACCGACTTCAAAAAGGAGGAGGTTCTCTATTCGATTGAATTTTTTTTTTTTTTTTTTTTTTTTTTTTTTTTTTTTTTTTTTGTGCCTATGTTACCTCATATCTCCGCCAATTGTCAACCGATTTTGAAATTTTTTTGCATTGGGTCCAGTCTAGCTCCGATTGGTCCCACCCAATAAAAATTTTTAAGAAAAAATAAAAACCGACTTCAAAAAATTAAATGCAACAAATATAAAAATACACTAAAAGGTATAAAAATAATTATTATCTTATTTAGTTACAACTAAACGAAGAAATATTAACAAGAAATTACTTTTTAAATTCGGTGCCAAACAAACTATACCTATAAGCGAGCGTACCCGCCAAACGTACTAAGTAAGATCCGTCGAGTGCGATTCATAAAAGGTATATGTTTGGCACCAACTTCAAAAGTAATTTCGTGTTAATATTTCGTCGTTTAGTTGTAACTAAATAAGATAATAATTATTTTATACCTTTTAGTGTATTTTATATTTGTTGCATTTAATTTTTGAAGTCGGTTTTTATTTTTTCTTAAAAATTTTTATTTTTCTCTTTTTAGTGATGTTATTAATAGTGATTATATCATCAGAACTTGACTAAATTAATATGACACCATCCCTAAGACACCCCCTTTCGGATAAAAAAAGAACCATCGAAATCGGTTCATAAACAAAGAGGTTAGGTCTAAACAAACCAACAAACCTAATAAAAAAGGTCTAATACCTATGAAAAAAATCGAAAAAATGGGACCAATCGGAAGCTAGACTGGACCCAATGCAAAAAAATTTTCAAAATCGGTTGACAATTGGCGGAGATATGAGGTAACATAGCACAAAAAAAAAAAAAAAAAATTCAATCGAATAGAGAACCTCCTCCTTTTTTGAAGTCGGTTAATAAAAATATACTAAAAGGTATAAATAATCATTATCTTGTTTAACATACATACTAAACGACGAATATACCACGAGCTTTTTGAAGTCGGGTGCCAAACATACACTTTTATGAATCGCACTGTACGGATCTTACTTAGTACGTTTGGCGGTATGCTCGCTTATAAGAGTATGGTTGTTTGGCACCGACTTTCAAAAAGTAATTTCGTGTTAATATTGTCATGTTGGATGTAACTAAATAAGTAATTATTTTCTATATCTTCTGCGTATTTTTATATTTGTTCATTTAATTTTTTGAAGTCGGTTTTTATTTTTTCTTAAAAATTTTTTATATATTTTGTGCGAAACATTTGTAGGTTTTTAATGTGAATAAATATTACTTCATATTTAAAACTACACCACGGTGCAAAAAAATCGCGTTACCAATAAAAACTTTATTAAATAATAAATCATTTTTAATTTTTTTACAAGTAACCAAACATTTACTGAAAAACGGCTTATTGCAAGTGTAATTGCCACTTGTTTTTGACTTAGCACTTGATTAATTATTAGGCACACAATTTGAACTGCTTAAAAATTCAGAAATATCAATTTTGTATATTTTCTCTTTCTATCAATGATTCATTAATTCAAAATGATTCATTTTATTGATATTTCAAATGGAATTTGATCTTTTATTAAAACTTTATTTAAATGTAAAGTGATATTGAGAAAGTATGATAATTTGTAATTGTATCTGTTAATTCAATTTTACTTATTTTTTAGTATGAAATTCAAAAATTATCACCCATATTTATTGAATATGTTAGTTTAACACTAGAACGCCCGAAGCCGTCAATTTGACGGTTTTCACATTTCATTTCTCTTTCATTTCGTTACTATTTAAGTTAGAACTTTGAAACTCGCTGACTTTTAATCATTTTTGAATAGCTTTCTAATAAAAAAAATACCACCCTATGAATTTTTATTTAGGAGAAAATTACGGAATTACCAAGAACGCCCAAAAGCCGTCAATTTGACGGTAACACTTTTTACCCCAATTTTTATATTTTAAATTAATTTTTCAATTACGAATAATTCCCATTCTTTTTTGGAACATTTCCATCCTTTTTGACTCTCGGATTTGTTCTGCCTTTTTTTAAATTTACAATCTTCCTTGAAAAACTTGGGGTAAAATAAAAAAATTATGTTTCTTTATGTCAATTTTTTTTATCTTTTGATGATTCACTTTATTATTTTACAACATTTCGAGGGAACCTACTGTTTTGAAATCATACATATATATATATATATATATATATATATATATATATGTCGACCCCCTAGTCTTGCCATTTCATTTTTGTTCCGCCCTTAGAATTATCAACAACAAATTTCTCTCTCAATTTCTCGTGAGCTTTTTACGTATATTTGTATTTTTTTATTTCAACATATTATTTACAATAATATAATATTTATATAATCAGTAGAGATTGTGGTGTTGGTGCAAGGTGAAACATCTTTAATAAAAGATAAGAGTAAATAGATATTTTATTTAATATAGTTTACTATGAGTTAGGATATTGGGTCACTTATTTCACATTAAAATTAAAAAATTAAAAGATATAAATTTTTTTTTCTTTTTCAATATATATTTTCGGGCTATCAACCTATCATTCAGGAAACACAGAGAGTTACTTTCTGTATTTCCTGAAGATGGGCTGATAGCCTGAAAATATATATATTGAAAAAGAAAAAAAATTTATACTCTTTAATTTTTTAATTTTAATGTGAAATAAGTGAACCTAATATCTTAACTCATAGTAAATCCATATTAAATAAAATACTATTTACTTATCTTTATAATATTTATAATAATAACATATAATATAGAACTACTGGTTTTGTTAATGATAATACTCCATAAATATAGCATGTTAATTTTTCATTTTATATCATAATGATTATTAAAATGTAATATATTAATATGTATTTTTAATATATATAAATTGATGATAGAATTATATTTATTATTAGAAAAAATAAAAAAAATATTAAATAAAAGGAAACAGAATGATTTTATTTAGTTTGAGTGTTGAAAAATGCAAGTCGTCAAATTGACGGCATCCGGGCGTTCTAGGGGATCTGAAAGTCCGGGCGTTCTAGTGTTAAACTTAAGCGAACAAATTATATGGTTTTTTGTAGCAATTTTAAAAATTATTTCAAATTTAATAAAGTTTTTATTGATGGCTCGATTTTTTTTCCACCGTAGTGTATTTATCTAATCAAATACCATAATATTGAAACAAAAATGTTAGTGGCTCTTTAAAAACTGGGAAATTTTGTAAATTGTGACTTTTGGCTCATCCGTCTCAAAAGGTTGCCGACCCCTGGCCTAGACCCTAGACCATTCTATCAACGACTGGACTCGCCTAGCTCTTACGCAGCTTACATTCTTCTGCGCGCAAACGGTTGCCTAAATACAGGCGCACCAACGTGATTAATAGTTCAAATTCACATTCAGAATATATTCACTGACGCCCGCGGCGGGCCTATAATTAAATTATTGTTGTTTATCTTATATTATTAAACGAGCAATTCTTGTATATATATATATATATATATCCAATCGGTTTCTCAAATACGGCTCTAACGATTTGGATGAAATTACACGGGTTAGGAATGTTTTGTGTTGGCGATTCGATCTATCACGGTCTCATCTTCGGCTAAGTTGTTTTTGATGGGTTTTTTGTTAATTGTAATAATTATTCACAGGTGGTTGTCTCGATAAAAATGTATATTTACATTTTTATTCAATTTCCTTTTAATTATTAATTGGTTTTTTAATTTTAAATCCCACAATAAGATCATTATAATTATTATTATATATATAAAAGTTAGATAATTTAATTGAGTGGATGGATGGATAGGAGGATGACCAATCGACTTGATTGGGGAATAATGGAATTGAAATAATTATCGGAAAAGAGGTTTTTTTATCTAATTAGATTTTTCCTCTTATTAAAAACAAGGACTAAAGATGAATAAGGACACTCGATGGTGGAGAAGCAATCTCCGGAATCGAAGCTAAAATACAAGGTATACATTAATTAATGTAAAATAATTGGTTTAATAAAATTTATAAAAAAAAAAAAAAAAAAAAATTGAGTGGAGAGGAGAGGAAGAGGAATGGGGAAAAGGAGATTGAACCAATCGACTTGATTGGGGAATAATGGAATTGAAATAATTATCGGAAAAGAGGTTTTTTATCTAATTAGATTTTTCCTCTTATTAAAAACAAGGACTAAAGATGAATAAGGACACTCGATGGTGGAGAAGTAATCTCCGGAATCGAAGCAAAAAATACAATGTATACATTAATTAATGTAAAATAATTGGTTTAATAAAATTTATTAAAAAAAAAATTAAAAATCGAGTGGATTGATGGATGGGATTAATTGGATGGATTAATTTCTGGAATATGGTATTGGAATAATTATCGGAAAAGAGGTTTTTTTATTTAATTAGTTTTTTCCTCTTATTAAAAACAAGGACTAAAAGATGATCAAGGACACTCGATGGTGGAGAAGTAATCTCCGGAGTCGAAGCTAAAATACAATGTATACATTAATTCATGTAAAATAATTGGTTTAATAAAAATTTAATTGATTAAAAATCGAGTTTTAAATCCCACAAACGTATTTTTTCTATATTAGAATTTGGCAATTTAATTGATGAACTCAAAAATTGTTATTTAATTAAAAAAAATTATTATACGGTATTTATTTATATAACTATACATATATACACATAATCTGTGGGCCAATACAAGGCTTGAAATGCAAAAACTGGGTGAGGGGGCGGTGGACGAGGGTGGAGGTGACGGTGGAGGGGGCAGAGTGGTGGAGGGGTAGGGGGGCTAGGGGGTCGGAATTGGAGTTGGGTAGGGCGGATGTGAGGTGGAGGGCTGCAGGAGGTGGGGTTAGGTGGTTGGGATCCGGGGTCGAGGGGGGGGAGGAGTTCGGGGAATAATGTATAGCTTTTAACAGAAGCAAAAATTTACCGAGCATCGCTCAGGGGCCAGGTACTTTATTTAAAAACACCAGGTGACTTCATCAGCCAATAAAAAATGAACCCTGGATGTCGTCACAGTGCTAGCAGCAGCGATCCTGGCGGAATTTCCATGCTCTTTTGCCACAGGTTTGCCGATAGATACGTTTGAATTAATTAATTGGTACGTTTTAGTATTTATTCTACGCCTCTCTACCTAGAGAATTGCCATTTCATGATGTCATAATTCCTCAGGCTTGTTAAATAGATAATTTCGGATACGAAATCGACCATTAGCTCCTCCGTTTAATTACAGGGGGATGGAGAGTGGGGGGAAGGGATAAGCTTACTATTTATTACTCTACTTATACTGTTCTCGGTTATGTTTAATTCACTTCCGGCTGATAATTCAAAAAAAATATATAATACATACTAGAATTTGATTCTAATTTTTTTAAAAAACATCCCTGAACACACAATTGAATTTATTCTTTTAAAATTTTCATATTATAATAAAAATATTTTATACAAATAGTCCAGTCATTTCGTAGTTTTACCCGAAGTTTTGAAAATTAGTAATTTTATAAATTTCGATGTGCTTTTTCCGAATTTCAACTTTGCCACCTCGTATAATCTGCCGATCGCGCCGCCATATTTGAAATAAGCTGACGTGTTCTGATCCTACTGATTATGTATACAAAAGATAGAGTTTTGTACAAGAGCATAGATTTTCATTTTTTGACCCCCCCCCCCCAATTGATTATGTATACCAGAGGTGGCCACAACGTGGCTCGCGAGCCAGCATGCGGCTCTTCAGTCAATCTCATACGGCTCTTGAACCCTCTTGAATAATACTGATTTAAAAAAGTACAGGGGGCATAAAGATATAGCACATTTTAAAGAGGTATAAAAAATTTAAAAATTTAACTAAAAAGAAACTGAATATATTTTTGAAAAGTTATATAAAATAAATTTTTTTAAAATGTATTTTTAAACATTATCAGACAAAAAAAGGGGGGAGGGTGATCAAAAATGAAAATTCTAGCCCTTTTGACCAAACTCAACCAAATTTTGTATACATATTCTGTGGACCCTCAGAAGGCTAGAAATGCAAAAACTAACCACCCAAAATGGAGGGAGGGTCAAAAAAGAAAATTCTAGCCTTTTCGATCAAAGTATGTATACAAAAAAATTTTAAGAAAAAAATAAAAACCGACTTCAAAAAATTAAATGCAACAAATATAAAAATACACTAAAATGGTATAAAATAATTATTATCTTATTTAGTTACAACTAAACGACGAAATATTAACACGAAATTACTTTTTAAAGTCGGTGCCAAACAAACTATACCTATAAGCGAGCGTACCCGCCAAACGTACTAAGTAAGATCCGTCGAGTGCGATTCATAAAAGGTATATGTTTGGCACCAACTTCAAAAGTAATTTCGTGTTAATATTTCGTCGTTTAGTTGTAACTAAATAAGATAATAATTATTTTATACCTTTTAGTGTATTTTTATATTTGTTGCATTTAATTTTTTGAAGTCGGTTTTTATTTTTTCTTAAAAATTTTTATTTTTCTCTTTTTAGTGATGTTATTAATAGTGATTATATCATCAGAACTTGACCAAATTAATATGACACCATCCCTAAGACACCCCTTTTCGGATAAAAAAAGAACCATCGAAATCGGTTCATAAACAAAGAGGTTAGGTCTAAACAAACCTAATAAAAAAAGGTCTAATACCTATGAAAAAAAATCGAAAAAAAATGGGACCAATCGGAAGCTAGACTGGACCCAATGCAAAAAAATTTTCAAAATCGGTTGACAATTGGCGGAGATATGAGGTAACATAGGCACAAAAAAAAAAAAAAAAAAAAAAATTCAATTGAATAGAGAACCTCCTCCTTTTTGAAGTCGGTTAAAAATTTGGTTAGTTTTTGATTTCTAGCCTTTTTGAGGCCCACAGAATATGTATACAAAATTTGGTTGAGTTTGGTCAAAAGGTCTAGAATTTTTTTGACCCCTCCCCTTTTTTGTCTGATAATGTTTAAAATACATTAAAAAAAATTCATTTATTTTCTTTTCAAAAATATATTTAGTTTTTTTTTAGTTAAATTTTTTCATTTTTTATATCTCTTCAAAATGTGGTTGATCTTTATGCTGTATAATAAGTAAATTAAAAAAATAATAATACAAAAATTAAATTAATTTGTACTTTGTAATATTATATAGTAAGTAAGTAGAGCAAAAAATATATGTTACTTCATTTATATTTTATAAAATAAAAAACAGGTGTCCTTTTTTTAATAAAACATTAATTAATCTCAAAACAATGTGGCTCGCTTTAAAACAGTTTTATAAATTTGCGGCTCCCAAAGTTAAGGTTAGTGGCCAGTCCTGATGTATACAAAATTTGCTTGAGTTTCGTACAAGAGCCTAGATTTTCATTTTTTGACCCTACCTGCCACCCCTCCATTTTGGGCGGTTGGTTTTTGAATTTTTAGACTTCTGGGGGTCCACTGATTATGTATACAAAATTTTGTTGAATTTGCTCAAATGGCCTAGATTTTTTATTTTTAACCCCCCTCTACCCCTTAGCCATTAACTTGACTTTACCACACAACCTGGCCCCTAAAATTATTTATAACCATGTAGGGGGGTTAGTATTTGAATTTTTATACTTCTCGTGTCCCACTGATTACGTATACAAAATTTGGTTGAGTTTGGTAAATGGCCAAAATTTTCATTATTTGACCCTACACCCCCCATCCCACCCCCATTTTGGGGGTTAGTTTTTGTATTTTTGGACTTCTGGTGTCCCACTGATTATGTATACAAAATTTGCTGGAGTTTGGTACAAGAGTCTGGATTTTCATTTTTTGACCCTACCTGCCACCCCCTCCATTTTGGGCGGTTGGTTTTTGAATTTTTAGACTTCTGGGGGTCCACTGATTATGTATACAAAATTTGGTTGAGTTTGGGTACAAGAGTTCTAGTTTTACCCGCAAATCGTACTAAGTAAGATCCGTCGAGTGCGATTCATAAATATGTACATATATATGTTTGGCACCGACTTCAAAAAGTAATTTCATGTTAATATTTCGTCGTTTAGTTGTAACTAAATAAGATAATAATTATTTTTCTCTTTTTAGTGATGTATATTAATAGTGATCATATAATCAGAACTTGACCAAATTAATATGACACCATCCCTAAGATTACTCCTTTCCAATAAAAAAAGAATCATCGAAATCGGTTTATAAACAAAGAAGTTAGGCCTGAACAAACCTAGCAAAAATGGTCTGATACCAATAAAAAAAAAATGTGACCAATCGGAAGCTAGACTGAACCCAATGCAAAAAAATTTAAAAATCGGTTCACAATTGGTGGATGAGGTAACATAGACAAAAAAAATCAGTCGAATTGAGAACCTCCTACTTTTTTGAAGTCGGTTAAAAATGTATATGTTTGGCACCGACTTCAAAAAGTAATTTCATGTAATCATTTCATCGTTTAGTTGTAACTAAATTAGATAATTATTTTATACCTTTTATTTTATTTTTATTTTTTTAAAGTCGGTTTTATTTTTAACCGACTTCAAAAAAGGAGGAGGTCCTCTATTCGAATGATTTTTTTTTTTCTGTTTCTATGCTACCTCATATCTCTGCCAATTGAGAACCGATTTTGAAACTTCTTTTTGCATTGGGTTCAGTCTAGCTTCCGATTTGTCTCATTTTTTTTATTGGTATTAGACTTTTTTTTGTTAGGTTTGTTCAGACCTAACTTCTTTGTTTATGAACCGATTTTGATGATTCTTTTTTCATTGGAAACGGGGTATCTTAGGGATAGTGCCATATTAATTTGGTCAAGTTCTAATGATATGATCACTATTAATAATATCACTAAAAGTATAAAATAATTATTATCTTATTTAGTTCCAACCAAACGACGAAATATTTACGTTAAATTACTTTTTGAAGTCGGTGCTAAGCAAACTATATAAGCGAGCTTACCCGACAAACGTACGAGTTCCTTTTATAAAATGTATATATTTGGCACCGACTTCAAAAAGTAATTTCATGTAATCATTTCATCGTTTAGTTTTAACTAAATTAGATAATTATTTTATACCGGTTTTATTTTTAAAAATAATTCTGTTGAATATTTCTCGGATTTGTTTACTTTTTTCACCACCTCGTGCTCTTCAATCGATTTTCTTATACCCACCAGAGCTAATATATTTTCAATGTTAATAATAATAATTTTCAAACCGATTGTATCTTTTTTTTTGAATTTATTTATTTATTGTTCATATATTTATTTAACTTTTTATTCAAGTGGATGGAATAAATGCATTTGGCTTGAATGGTAATAAAAGTTGCCACTTTGTATTCCAGAGACTCCGACTGGATCAATGAATCCCCCAACGCTCTTGCATTTGGATTTGGATAGACAAGGATGGATGGATGGATGGATGGAGAGGGGGTGGGGTGGGGTGTAAAGGGTCCAATTGGCAACATGGATGTCGATATTAATTCGATCATGATTAAAAACCACTATAAATAAAGTTGGATGAGAAAGAATGGCTGTTGAGGTATCTGTGGAGTGCCACTGAGGGGATGGGGCGGGGTGGGGGATGTCCACATGGGAACTGGGGGGGGGCGTTTGAATAGACAAAGAGAGAAACAGAGCCCACAGAGAGAGTAGAGAGGATGAATAATTAAAAATCTTGATTGACTGCTGCTGATATCAGTTGAGGGATTTTTTTTTTCTATTTGAAAAATATATTGGGAGAAGGGGGGGGGAGAAGGTTCGTTATAAAAGGAAATATTAACTGAAAATACAAAGAAAGGATTTTCGAAAAAAAAAATACTTACTGATTGATTGTTATTTTTGGGATTTTAAAAAGAAATAAATTGACATGTTCTGATGTGGCCATCCACTTGACTTTACCATACAACCTGGCCGCTCATTTATATTTAATTATAATTGAAATGTAATGGAAGGCACCCCAGGGGTAGTGAGGGAAGAAAAAATTAACACATATCAAATAAGGTGTAATTTATTGGAATCCTTCCTCCTTTTCTTTCAAACCGACGTTTCGGAGGATTTTTCCCTCCTTGTTCAGGGTTTCAAAGGGTCAATGAATGAAACAAATAAAACGTTTCCTTCTTCTCTCCACAGTAGTGTTGGAAACTTTATTCTTTTTACTTTATCCAATACGAAGCATGGGTAAAGTATTGTAATAGGTCGCGCGCCAAGCGGGACTTCAAAGGGTCCTCAGGTAAAGACTACGGAACCCATGGACTCAATTAAGGTCACAAATTGTAGTATTCAATTAGGTTGAATTTTAGCACGTGACGATTTTGCCAAAAATTACCTGGAGTCTCGTCGAAAGGCCAAAAAGTGCAATTTTTTTGGAAGTGCGTGTGGATGGATGGATGGATGGATGTTATCGTTTTTTCCACATCTTTGCACAGATTAAAATGAAATTTAAAACCTATAATTCTTTTAACAATATGAAGCGGTGATTAGTTTTTGGTACAGATCGGCCCACAAACATTAGTACTTTATTTCGGTACTTTTTTAGTTTTTTTTAAATATCTTGAAAATGACTTTACGAATTTTGATAAAATTTAATATCCTAATTAAGTATCTTGGGGACAACAAAAAAGTTTAAATAAAGTTTTTAGTAAAAGTATATTTTAAAGTACTTTACTCTAGAGTAAAATAGTACTTTTTTTGAAATTCCTTATTTCACCAAAAATTAAAAAAAAAACTTTAAAATTTATTCATTTGATATAGCTCATTTAACTTAACTTAAGTAAGAATGGTTATTATTCTCACTGTGAAATGATAAACATTTGGGAGGAAATTTTATAAGTAACCATAGCAACTGCGTTGTTTTTTATCCTTTACCTTTGCTGAAGACATAGAGGAATCGACTTAAAATCAAAAATAGTGATTGATTCTGATATAGTACTTGAGGAATAACAATTCTATATTGAATTTTGACGTTTCGGTTTTTATTGGTAACCATTGCTGAAGACATGGAGGAATCGGCTTAAAATCAAAAATAACGATCGATTCTTATCTAATACTAGCGGAATAACCTTATTGCATTTCCTTTGTGATGTTTTGACTATTAATGGCAACCTCTACTGAAAACGTGGAAGAATCGACTTAAAATCAAAAAAGACTAAATTCTTTTTGATAAACAACTCAAGATTGAGTTGTTTACCAAAAGAGTCTTTTTGATTTTAAGTCGATTCTTCCACGTTTTCAGTAGAGGTTGCCATTAATAGTCAAAACATCAAAAATGAAATGCAATAAGGTTATTCCGCTAGTATTAGATAAGAATCGATCGTTATTTTTGATTTTAAGCCGATTCCTCCATGTCTTCAGCAATGGTTACCAATAATAATCGAAGCTTGAGACAGAGGGGAATGTCGCATTGGATTTCCTTCACTGATTTTTCAAAACACTGAAGAAGGAGGGAATAGCCTCCGAAACGTCGGTTTATGAATAAAAAGATAATGTAAATTATCTTCTTCTTTTTTTGGACTGCCTCATCGATATCCAGTTAATTCACTTATCAGTCCGTCTCCAAAAAATACTCCATTTATTCAATAATTAAATATTTTATCATTATTATTTGATACTTAAGTTAAATGATTGTTAAAAATAATTATTAAGAATTTTCTTTTTTGGGATTTAATATTTTGTCTATTTGATGTCGTATAAAAAAATATTTCTAATGAAAGTTGTTCAGTTTTTTTTTTTGTATGTTAATTAGTCTTATAGATAAAAATAATTTTTAAGAAAAAATAAAAACCGACTTCAAAAAATTAACTGCAAGAAATAAAATACACTAAAAGGTATAAAATAATTATCTTATTTAGTTACAACTAAACGACGAAATATTAACATGAAATTACTTTATGAAGTCGGTGTCAAACAAACTATACCTATAAGCGAGCGTACCCGCCAAACGTACTAAGTAAGATCCGTCGAGTATGTTTGGCACCAACTTCAAAAAGTAATTTCATGTTAATATTTCGTCGTTTAGTTGTAACTAAATAAGATAATAATTATTTTATACCTTTTAGTGTATTTTATTTGTTGCATTTAAATTTTTTGTAAGTCGGTTTTTATTTTTTTCTTAAAAATTATTTTTATTTTTCTCTTTTTAGTGATGTTATTAATAGTGATTATATCATCAGAACTTGACCAAATTAATATGACACCATCCCTAAGACACCTCCTTTCGGATAAAAAAAGAACCATCGAAATCGGTTCATAAACAAAGAAGTTAGGTCTAAACAAACCTAATAAAAAAGGTCTAATACCTATGAAAAAAAACGAAAAAAAATGGGACCAATCGGAAGCTAGACTGGACCCAATGCAAATAAAATTTTCAAAATCGGTTGACAATTGGCGGAGATATCAGGTAACATAGGCACAAAAAAAAAATTAGTCGAATAGAGAACTTCCTCCTTTTTTAAAGTCGGTTAAAAAATATAGGTTTCTATTTAAAAAACAGAACTTGACATTGAAATACCCTTAAAAGTTTGTTCTACCTCAACAAACAATAGTGTAGTTTAGTTTCCCCCCTATATATGTATATAAATAAACTTTTATTTGAAACTTTTTTCCATATAATGCACTGTTTTTAACCGACTTCAAAAAAGGAGGAGGTTCTCTATTCGACTGAATTTTTTTTTTTTTTTTTTTGTGCCTATGTTACCTCATTTCTCCGCCAATTGTCAACCGATTTTGAAATTTTTTTTTGCATTGGGTCCAGTCTAGCTTCCGATTGGTCCCATTTTTTTTTCGTTTTTTTTTCATAGGTATTAGACCTTTTTTATTAGGTTTGTTTAGACCTAACCTCTTTGTTTATGAACCGATTTCGATGGTTCTTTTTTTATCCGGAAAGGGGGTGTCTCTTAGAGATGGTGTCATATTAATTTGGTCAAGTTCTGATGATATAATCACTATTAATAACATCACTAAAAAGAGAAAAATAAAAAAATAATTTTTAAGAAAAAATAAAAACTGACTTCAAAAAATTAAATGCAACAAATAAAATACACTAAAAGGTATAAAATAATTATTATCTTATTTAGTTACAACTAAACGACGAATATAACATGAAATTACTTTTTGAAGTCGGTGCCAAACATATACCTTTTATGAATCGCACTCGACGGATCTTACTTAGTACGTTTGGAGTGTACGCTCGCTTATAGGCATAGTTTGTTTGGTACCGACTTCAAAAAGTAATTTCATGTTAATATTTCGTCGTTTAGTTGTAACTAAATAAGATAATAATTATTTTATACCTTTTAGTGTATTTTATTTGTTGCATTTAATTTTTTGAAGTCGGTTTTTATTTTTTTCTTTAGAAAATTTTTATTGAGTTATAAGACTGTCTCAAGATAAAAAAAATCACCCGGTATATATGTATGGTAAAGTCAAGTGGATGGCCACATCAGAACGTGACAATTTATTTAAAAACATATTTATTATAAAAAATTAAATTAATATAAATATATATAGAGTGTTTTACCCAAATTTTTATTTCAATTTTTCTTTTCAAGGGGGTGAGGGGGAGGGTGTTAAAGCTGTCTAACGACACAGGTTGAATTTTAATGTCCCGCAATTTCCTGTAAGACACTCGTCAACCCCCTCTTCCCCCCACCCCCACCCACTCCACTCAACGAAATACTTTGGAGTCCAATAAAGAGTGGCGATGAAATTCCCGGATAGCGAACAATTTAATTGAATTGAATTGGAAAAGAAATCGAATAAAATGAACCTATGTGGACCAGGGGGAGGAGGGGGGGGGGGTCAGTAAAACCAATTAAAACAAAAAGAAACAATGAAGAAAATACATTAAATCACACTTTTTACACTTAACTCTGTGTAAAGATCTCTCATTAGGCGTAATTAAGCCTCTTTTGTTAGATTTAATTCACCACTTTAATTTAGTCACGGGATGAGTAACAGCAACGACAAACCGTTTCTTATGGCAAACCGAGGTGTGAACCGAGACCTAATATGCTGTACACCTACTTCCACTTGTACTTCCAAATATTTCAGTAGTTCCAAATAATCCCAAGTACTTCCAAATATTTCCAAGTACTTACAAATATTTCCAAGTACTCACAAATATTTCCAAGTACTTCCAAATATTTCCAAGTACTTCCAAATAATCCCAAGTACTTCCAAATATTTCCAAGTACTTACAAATATTTCCAAGTACTCACAAATATTTCCAAGCACTTCCAAATATTTCCAAGTAGTTCCAAATAATCCCAAGTACTTCCAAATATTTCCAAGTACTTCCCGAATACTTCCAAAGATGTCCAACATTTGCACATCCTGCAATGCAAATATCGCTACACTTACTTCCACTTGTACTTCCAACTATTTAGTACTTCCAAATATTTCCAAGTACTTCCAAATAATCCCAAGTACTTCCAAATAATCCCAATTACTTCCAAATAATCCCAAGTACTTCCAAATATTTCCACGTACTTCTAGATATTTCCAAGTACTCACAAATATTTCCAAGTACTTCCAAATATTTCCAAGTACTTCCAAATAATCCCAATTACTTCCAAATAATCCCAAGTACTTCCAAATATTTCCACGTACTTCTAGATATTTCCAAGTACTCCACCAAATATTTCCAAGTACTTCCAAATAATCCCAATTACTTCCAAATAATCCCAAGTACTTCCAAATATTTCCACGTACTTCTAGATATTTCCAAGTACTCACAAATATTTCCAAGTACTTCCAAATATCTCCAAGTAATTCCGAATATTTCCAAGTACTCCCAAATATTTCCAAGTAGTTCCAAATAATCCCAAGTACTTCCAAATATTTCCAAGTACTTCCCGAATACTTCCAAAGATGTCTACACCTACTTCCAATCTCGGATCACTCCTCGGGGTGAACCGAGACCTAATATGCTGTACACTTACTTCCACTTGTACTTCCAACTATTTCCAAGTACTTCCAAATATTTCCAAGTACTTCCAAATAATCCCAAGTACTTCCAAATAATCCCAATTACTTCCAAATAATCCCAAGTACTTCCAAATATTTCCACGTACTTCTAGATATTTCCAAGTACTCACAAATATTTCCAAGTACTTCCAAATATTTCCAAGTACTTCCAAATAATCCCAATTACTTCCAAATAATCCCAAGTACTTCCAAATATTTCCACGTACTTCTAGATATTTCCAAGTACTCACAAATATTTCCAAGTACTTCCAAATAATCCCAAGTACTTCCAAATAATCCCAATTACTTCCAAATAATCCCAAGTACTTCCAAATATTTCCACGTACTTCTAGATATTTCCAAGTACTCACAAATATTTCCAAGTACTTCCAAATATTTCCAAGTACTTCCAAATAATCCCAATTACTTCCAAATAATCCCAAGTACTTCCAAATATTTCCACGTACTTCTAGATATTTCCAAGTACTCACAAATATTTCCAAGTACTTCCAAATATCTCCAAGTAATTCCGAATATTTCCAAGTACCCCCAAATATTTCCAAGTAGTTCCAAATAATCCCATGTACTTCCAAATATTTCCAATTACTTCCCGAATACTTCCAAAGATGTCTACACCTACTTCCAATCTCGGATCACTCCTCGGGGTGAACCGAGACCTAATATGCTGTACACCTACTACCACTTGTACTTCCAAATATTTCCAAGTAGTTCCAACTATTTCCAAGTACTTCCAAATATTTCCAAGTACTTCCAAATATTTCCAAGTTCTTCCAAATACTTCCAAAGAGGTGTACACCTACTTCCAATCGCGGATGCAAGGTATTTTCTCAAGTCACTATTAGTAAGATCACTAAAAAGAGAAATATAAAAATAATTTTTATAAAAAAAAATAAAACCTACTTCAAAAAAATTTAATTCAACAACTAAAATAATAGGAACTTAAAAATAAAATAAAATGCACTAAAAGTTATAAAATAATTATCTAATTTAGTTACAACTAAACGACGAAATATTAACATGAAATCACTTTTTGAAGTCGGTACCAAACAAACTATACTTATAAGCGAGCTTACCCGCCAAACGTACTAAGCAAGATCCGTAGAGTGGGATTCATAAAATGTATATGTTTGGCACCGACTTCAAAAAGCGATTTCATGTAAAAATTTCGTCGTTTAGTTGTAACTAAATAAGATAATTATTTTATACCTTTTAGTGTATTTAATTTGATTTTTAAGTTCTTATTATTTTATTTGTTGAATTAAATTTTTTGGAAGTCGGTTTTATTTTTTTTTATTTCATTCACGATTACAATACTTGGACATACCGTATATGTATGGTAAAGTAAAAATGGAGCATTTTTTTGTTGAAGAAAGATATTTCATCGAGAAGTCTTACAATACACTCAGGAATGTCACACATCATTGTTTGAAAATTATTTAATTATTAATTATTATCTAATAATTAAATATTTGACTATTATAATTTTTGATAATAAAAAATAATGCACTGTTTTTCAGTTAGAGGACTGTCTCAAGATAAAAAAAAACTCATCGGGTATAGCTACTTGTTTTTTTCTATTTTGAAAACGGCTCTAACGATTTTGATGAAACTAACTCTATTAACAAGTATTGAGGATTAGAAAACGATCTGGCTAGGTCTGGACCTTATCAAAATTCATCTTAATTGATTTTTCTTAATTAAAGTTATTATCTATAAATGGAAATGTCAATAAAAGTGTTTGTTTACATTTCTTTCAATTATCTTTTATTTATTACTTAATTGACTTCATAGCAAATATTAATATATATATTTATTAAATTGAAAGTTTTTTGCCGAGAGTAGCAGAATTTTTATATTTATATTGAAGGAGACAATAAAAGAGTGTGCCTTCTGCTGGAATTATAAATTTTATTTATTTATAACGAGACTATAGTCTCGAGGGCTTTGCCCTCTTCATCGATCTATTGCAATGGATTCACAGGAATTAATTTATGAATGAAAGCTTAACATCTTTCATGTGGTTAGGTTAAGAAATTATACAGGGTGGGCAAGTTAAGAATTGAAATTTATACTTGTTTTATTATTTTAGCTGTAGGTGGCGTTCGTGAAAATAGAAATTCCCGAAAGCTTTATTTTAAAAATAGCCGCTAAAATATAAACTTCACGAACGCCACCTACAGCCAAAATAATAAAACAAGTATAAATTTCCATTCTTAATTTCTTTACCTAACCACATGAAAGATTTTAATCTTTCATTCATAAATTAATTCCAGTGAATCCATTGTAATAGACTGATGAAGAGCAAGGGCGGATCCAGGAATATGTTATGGGGGGGGGGGGAGGGAGGAAATGTATAAAGGTGTCCGATGTATATAAGATCTGTCGTATATAAGTGTGTCGGGATCGAATTGTCCAAGCGGGGTGGGGGTCCAGAGACGCCCACCCCCAACACATAGAACTTTATTTTCAATTTTAAAAAATAAATGTTTTTTTTTTAATTTTTTTTACAAATTTCATATCTCATATTTTAAGTTCATTAAAATAAAAAATTGTTATAAATTCCTGTCGATTTGGCCGCCGTTTTTGGCCTCTGCGGATACGCGACGCACGTGTTGCACTCCCTCCAGGCACGGGCCTGTATGGGGGTGCGGTCGCCTCCCGCCCCCCCCCCCTGGATCCACCCTTGATGAAGAGGGCAAGCCCTCGAAACTATAGTCTCGTTATAAATAAATACAATTTATAATTCCAGCAGAAAACACACTCTTTTATTGTCTCCTTCAATATAATAAATTTAATGGATATTCCGAGAATCTCTTGTCCTAGCTGAGCTTATTATTATTATTATTATTATTATTTTTACTCGCTTCCTAAATTGGATCTTGGATCTTTTTTTTAGCAAGAATTGTTTTTCTACTTGTTTCTCTTCTTTTTTATCTTCTTCGTGGTCATTCTCTAATCCTTTGTGAGATATGAGACAATCTCTCTGATCTCGGGGGTGGATAAAACTAAAAAAAATGCTGACAGAAAGAAACAGAAGCGAAAAATTGGGGGGGATTATCATTTTTTTTTTCGAATAAAATGAATCCTTTTGTCCTATAATACACGTATTAATCTATTTTTACTTTTTAATACTCGGATATTTATATATGTATAGTTAAATAAAAAAGTTATCATTTTTTGGTGGAGTTTGAAAATTTGCAAAATTATGTTTATAGAAAGTTGATTTTTGATGATAATCACAATTTAATCTCTCATATTGGTTAAAAATACTAACTTAATCGAATAAATCTTAAAAGAAAATTTGTACAAAATTTAATTATCTACAAAAATGAACATCTGAATAAAATCTCTCCGATTAATGGTTTTCAAGATAGAGTGGTTTAAAAATTTATCAATATGAAAAATTTTCGTGTATTGGCTAAAATATTAACATAATCGATTAAACCTAAAGAGAAAAGTTGTAGAAAATTTAATTGTCTACAAAAACGGATATCTAAATAAAATGTCTACGATTAATGGTTTTCAAGATAGAGTTGTTTAAAGATTTAGCAACATGAAAATTTTTCGTGTATTGGCTAAAATATTAACTTAATCGATTAAACCTAAAGAGAAAATTTGTAGAAAATTTAATTCTCTACAAAAACGGATATCTAAATAAAATCTCTACGATTAATGGTTTTCAAGATAGATGTGGTTTAAAAATTTATCAATATGAAAATATTTTCGTATATTGGCTAAAATATTAACATAATCGATTAAACCTAAAGAGAAAAGTTGTAGAAAATTTAATTGTCTACAAAAACGGATATCTAAATAAAAATGTCTACGATTAATGGTTTTCAAGATAGAGTTGTTTAAAGATTTATGCAATATGAAAATTTTTCGTGTATTGGCTAAAATATTAACTTAATCGATTAAACCTAAAGAGAAAATTTGTAGAAAATTTAATTCTCTACAAAAACGAATATCTAACTAAAATCTCTTCGATTAATGGTTTTCAAGTTAGAGGGGTTTAAAGATTTATCAATATAAAATATTTTCGTATATTAGCTAAAATATTAACTTAATCGAATAAACCTAAAAATATAATTTGTAGAAAATTTTATTCTCTACAAAAAAGGTTCTTTGAATAAAATCTTTCGGATTATTCGTTTTCAAGATAGATAGGTTTTAAGATTTTTCCACATAAAAAATTCCAAGCTCAGATCCACTGGTTACTTGAATGGAGAGGCAAAGTGGGATTTTTCATTTCTCGGGCCCTTAATTTAAAATATCGCTAAAATATAATTTCTCCCTTATTCTAAGGCAATTCCTAATCACTAGGTATATAAATATGGCATGAAATAAGAAATAAGTTTGCTGATCAACCCTTCATCCCCTAAAAATTTAATTTCAGTTTTATGTAAATATCTCGTTATTTAATGATGATAAAAAAAAATTGTTTAAATAAAATTTATAGAATATAACGTTTTCTATAAAAAAGGTTATATACATTTTTTTGATTGGAACAATAGTTTAGGAAATAATACGACTTAAATAGAATCAACTCTTTTTATGAATGGATGTGTTTTTATTTTATTTTCTTGGAAATGTTGATCAACAAAGCGTAGTAATAGTATTTTCCCTTCTCTAGGTCACGAGGCTAATTGATGATTTATTGCCTTCTAATTCATTCTTATCTATCCATTAATGAATTTTTATGAAACGGCAATAAAAATAAAAATAAAAGATTAATATATAT
>JALMQS010000225.1:0-37800 GCA_024734495.1 Forficula auricularia
TCGATTGAAGAATTACTATAAATAAGTTAAAAATCGAAATGAGAAATTTAAAATCATAAGCCAGACTTTTAAATATTTATTGCAATCTTTAGAAAGATTACATATAACTTATAAATTTCAATTTTTATTTTATTTAGCTCATTAGCTATAATACTCTGACAGACAGATAGATGGACGGCTATTAAAGCGACATTAATAGTTCGTGTTATACTGTAAACAAGCGCTTCTTGAACTTTTTTAGTTCGCGATCTCATTTTGACTGATAAATTTTTTTCTCGACCATATATTACATAAATATATGGTATAATCCATAATTTTTGCAAGAAAATCTTAATGAAATTTATTTTTAAGCAAATCTTTAGTAAACATATTATAATTATTTTATCATTTGATAAAACTACATAATTATAATTATTATATTCTAAATATTAATTAGATGGTTCTGTTTGTTTCTCATTGAATAAAGAATCAAACAGGACTTAGAGTATATTCAACATTTTTCAAATTTGATCTGTATTTTGACATTATAATCTCAATGCTGAGAACGTCGCTTCTAATATGAAGCGGATATCGCACAGATTATTCGAAATTCAAGAAGATTAACCTAGAATTCATTACACTTTAATTTTTTTCAACTAATTTTTGGACCCTACGCATTATAATGTTTTCATTGTTGATTGTTTCAGTGTCATTGATACCCTATGTTTCGCCACCACAAAATTCAGTTATTCAACCCAAAATGGGGTTCCGACCCATAGTTTAAGAAGCACTGCTTTAAACGCAACCCTAAGAAAATGAAATTACTTTAAAATCCATTAACAACTTTGTTGACTCAAATGGGCGCTGAAGATGGCAGAAATACTTTCTGAAACCTACTAAGGATTATAATAAGAGTTTATTTTGTTTTTATGCGGCTCGTGACTTGAAGCAATAAGTTAGCAGAGTTCAAAATCAAATTTTTTATTTTGAGAGGCTTCGAATTTTTATAAACGAAGGGATATAGGGATATTGAAATTAAAATAATATTAAAATGCCTCGGAGTATTAAATATTAGTATTCGAAAAATGGCAAAAAATCAATTGTATTTGAAAAGGATTTAAAAATCTGTTAGTTTTTGAGTAATGTTAAACGCATTCGCGTTTGCCTCATCTCACAAGCCATCTATGTAAATAACACATAAAATTACGGGAAATTAAAATGAAAATAATGTTTAGTGAAAAGTGATGAAAATGAGAACCAACCTGTAATAGGATAGATATATTTAAACATCTTTATAACAATCTAAATCGTAATTTGTATTTGTATTGTATCATTCACTAGTTAGTTATATATATCCTTCCTACTGAAGGATTCACTATTATCTAAGGTAAGTAAGTAAAACTTTTATATAGTTAAGTCCTATAAATGTTTTAAATATCTTATCAGTTTCTAAAACGAATTTAAATTTATAAGTTAATTTAATTGATATATTTATTATAAATCAACATTAAATAATAGCGTGTAGTGCTTGTTTTGTAACTCACTTCAGGAAAACCGATAACTCGTAAATTTTCTCTCGATTAGAAGCAGACTTTTATTTATTGCTATTTGTATAGTGGAAAACAATTTGAGTTAATTCTTTGAATTAACGAGGGCCAAAGCTTAGTTGTTTTGCGTAACTATAATATTTATTTATTTTCTAGTGATTTTTACCTAGTATTATTGAATAAATTTATTCGATATTTTGATATTTTTAAGATATCACTTCGATAATTTAACTACAACTCCTAAAGTAAAAATATAAAAACAACTATTAAATTTAAATACGTATGTATATTTATCGTTGAAATAAAAACTATCAAAAAAGTGTTTTTACGATCGATTACGTAGAGTAGAGTAATAGTATGTACAATCTTTTATTAAGAAACAACAAGGAACTTGTCCCTACATGGATGAGTAAGTAACCTTATTGTGCTTATATTCTAAATTTCTTACGCACTCTGACTTGGAATGACAATAATCCATTGCCTCGTTCAAATGTCAGGAAAAATTCGGGGATAATGTTGAATGTAATTACCGCTTATCAGAAAGTAGGATGTGTGAATAAAAATTTAGATTAATTAATTGATAATTTAATTTTAAATATTGAATACATAAGTTTATTTTGTTTTGAAAATTAACGAGTTTTTAATCGAATTACTTTTGTTGTCTAAAATCAACTTTTATCTTAATCTTAATACATATATATAAAAAGAGAATATGATATTTCATCATTCATTCATCTATCAACGCACAGCCTAAATCGCTTGACCTAGAAAGATGAAATTTGGAATGTATATTCTTTCAACGATTGGTATGGGTGTGCTAAGAAGGGATGTTTTTAAATTCGAACCCTAAAGGGGGGGAAAGGGTCCCAAAAGGTGTTTTCAGAGTATTTCAAGATCTCTTAAAACAGAAAGGATATCGATATGGGTTATTTAGTTTAGAAAGGTGAAGCATTGAAATACAAAAAGCATATTTGAGTACTTTGTTCTATTTGTCCCCGAAAGGGAAGGGTCATTTGTGGAGTATATTTTTGAAATTTTTAAAGTGCTCTATCTCCTCGATCTTTTAAGTTTTTAGCATTCAAATGTGGTACATAAGCTTATTAATACTAAACTCGGGAAGGTTTTTTTTTTTTTTTTTTTTTTGAAATTTGACCCCTGAACTGATTTTTGATTTGTGGTCTAAAACACAAAAGGCTTCTTATCTTTCTTGCCCTTGGACCAAACTCAAACAAATTTTGTATACATAATCTGTGGGCCACTAGAGAGGTGGCAAGGGTTTGGGGTTTGAGGTGGGGGTCCAGGGGCGTAGCCCCGGCTGCCAAGACGCCGGCCAAAGGCGGACTTCTCAGCTAGTTTCGAAATATTAGAAAAAAAAACAATAAAATTAAGCGCTTATTATCATGGTTTTCATATTTATAATATATATATATATATATATCATTTATAAATAATTAAATAACTAAATTTCCTATTTGCCTTGAAGTAGATAATAATATCACAATTAATAAAAATTTTAGAGCTCATTTTCTTTTGATTTTTTTTAATCTATATAAATAAAAATGTACTGTTATGCTTAAGTGATACGTTGAAGGATCTCCGAAAGTTCTTCGCCGATTTCTTTGAAATTTTCACACAACATTCCATTCAAATACACGAGTGTTTTTATATATAGTGTTTTTATAGATATCACACCTGTGGCATGTAAAAAATATTTTTTTCGAGGAAACAACGCCAGCACCTCTCTGGGGGGTAAAAGCAAACAAACAAGATGGCCGATAATAGCTTTTTGGAAATCTTTCAACTGTCAATATTATTTTTGGTTAAGGGAACAATAATTATAAACCTGGCCCAAAATTTAGATATACCAATCGGAGCACCAAACGGACATATGTTGCGAATATAGTTTCGATACGTCCAGTGGTTTAGGCGTGAAGCATAAGAGTTAGTCACAGCAACGCGTGGTCGGGTCAGCTATTATCTATATAAATTTCAACCATAAAACGAGAGGCTCCCCGTTAGGAGTTAGGTGACGCCCGGGCCTTCGGCCTTCGGCCCGGGCGTCACCTACCAAACAATGAAATCAAACGTTTAATTTCATTTTTTGACCATTTGTTCAGATCTTAAGTGATTATTTTTATCTTTTATATGTGTGGTGTGTGTTTGACTGATTTTAAACTGAGACACTGATATAAAAATCTGACTATACCTGGTTTTATTTATTTATTTTTTACAGTGAGCTATACTTGAACTCAGGCTCGATTATCCATAGACAAGAATTCTACCCTCTCACCCAACCTGAATTCTAGTTATTAATCTTAGCTATATAATTTTTCAAATGATTTGATAAAGATCAGTGAATTATAATAAATGATGAACATAATTTTTTTATTTAGAAAAAATCAAAACCGAAAAATTTCAAAGCCCTGAAAGTTCACCATGGCACAAAAGTATGAATAATTTAATTGTAGATTTATTTCTTTTTGTGGCTCGATAATATTCTTGTAGAGTCAGATCATCCAGAAAACTGAAATTTTTAGCGAGTTACTTAAAAAAATAACGTAAATTGATAGATAGTTAAGTAATATTTATTTGATTTCAACAATCTATGTTTGGTTTAATCCCACATCCAAACAGTACCTATCTATAATAACAGAGCATTATTTATTTAAAAGAAATATGTATATAACTCATAAAATAAATGAATACATAAACTCATAAGCCAGGCTAAGATATATAAGATTTAAGATTTCACCTGATTATAGCCGCACGGCCATCACATAATCATCATATAATTACAAAAGTAAAAATTAAATAAAAATAACAATAAGAAATATGAAAAAATATAAATTAAAATTGTGTATAAATTGATGGATATACAAAATTTTAATTAAAGAAAGTTTTTTTTAACAAATCTAAATATCAACATTACATAGTCTAGGAGACTGAAATTTTTCTCAGAGGTGGTATATAGTATATTATTCAAAAGAGGGCTGCAATACTTATTTGTGCTATATTATGAAAATTCATCAATCTAGATATACCTACCTATTACTTATTTTTAAAATATCTTAAATAAAAAATAAATTAGAGAAAAGGCAAGAGAAAGTCGAGTTGTCAACATCTTTAATTATTTTAATTGTAATTTATTAAAAAAAGAAAAATAATATAAATTTGACCTTTACTAATGCATAAGTATAAGTTTATACAATATAGACCTAGATTAAGTATAATACTTTATAACGATTAATATTCATATTAAAAACAATGATTTACAGGCATATTAACCAAAAAAAGACTAAAAATTAGGAGAAAAAAACATTAAGCTGAAATCCAGCTAACAAAAAATCACAAAAGATGAATACTAAGATAATAGTTCTTACAATCTCAGATAGTTTGTTAAATAAATATCATGTGCTAATACGAAATGGAGTTAATGCAGCATTATTCAGCGTTTTTTAGTTTACTACACTACTAGTTATACTATACTATTCAGTCATATGGTTGACTTTCAGTCGTGTATCGTGTTCAATATATTAAAAGCGGCCTCCAAATGTATCGTAAATCCTGAGGCGAAATTCGAATTCTTATAGCTGAAGAGCATAATACAGCCGAAGACCATCATTACATGAGATGAGTGAGGTGTTTATGGCAATAGATTTTGTGATCGACGACTGTGTGCGAAAATCAGTGAAACTACGCATTTAGCTTGTGACTGCACAAAGTTCAAATTAATAAATATGAACAGCACATGGTGTTACGTTAATTTTTACCAGCCTTTTAAAGCGGTACAGCATTCCAAAAATTTAAAATACTCTATTCTAATACATGTGTATTTGTCATGAAAATATTACGAAAATTAATTTATATTTGAAAAGATTCATAATTTTTAGACGTTTGTTTTTTTGTTGTAGGCGATTGGTGCTGAAGAAGCAATTGCAAAATTTCCATTATTATTATTATTTTTTAATTACATTAGAATCTCGCTAATCCGTCACCTGTGGGACTGAGAGTATGGTCGGTAACGCAAAAAAGGCCCGATTATCAGAAGAAATATAACATAATGGAACACATTTCTTAGCTGCTATGTCCTCCATTTCTTGATCCACAAGATATTCATATATGTATAGTTTTCGTTCTGTTCGATGTACTGAAGAGTAACATCAAAAGCTTTCTTGGCTTCTGGTTTTTGATACACTGACAGACGGTTCGTCATCCTCGTCATCTTTAGGACCTTCATTTATGGTTTCTTCATGAACTTACAAAATAAGGCAATGATCTCATCGTCATTTCGTTTTTCATTTGTTTCACATTTAGTAATCCACTCATCAAAGTGATTCGCTTGGATATCATGTAAAGTACTTGACAATTTCTTAGGGTAGGACCAAATGGACTAATTAAAGGTGGACTAGGGAGATTCTACTGTATATTGGATTATATTAAAAAAAAAATAAAAAACACGCTTCTAAAAAGTACAAAATAATGTAATACTTGATCAAAAAGTGTGGGGCGCGGGAACATGTACTTTTGGAGTGTTTTCGACAAAGTGTCCCACGATTTCTGATTAAGTATTACATTATTTCACACACAAGAAACGTGCTGAATTTTTTACTTTAGTCTTCATTATTTTTATAGAGAATAGTTTACCGAATTTAACAGAATGAAATGTATTTATTTTTTAAAAAATTTGTATATATGTATATATAAAATCATTTAAATTGTTAAGTAAACGTTCTATTTTTATAATGTTTGGAATTGAACAGAACAAAAAAGTCATTGATAGATAAATATGATAGATACATACATACAGGTGAAGCTAATATAAGCGTGTAAAAGGATGTGACTCCAGAACCTTTAAAAAATTGTATTAATTTTCAACTCTACATCAAACATGGCTGGCACGACTAATAGGCTAATTAAGCGGTTGTTTAACTCTAGGACCAGAATTGGCTTGGAAGTAGAGTACAGAATGGCAATGTTTCTCTATTTTATTTCTACATTAACTTATTGACTCAGTGAATTTGATAGAAGCTGCAATCTAACAAAAGATGCGCCACCGGCCAACTGCTGAAGCAAACACATAATATTTGAAATTTAATTTTCTAAAAATTTTATAGTTCAATATTTCTAACAGTAATATACAAAAACCTAAAAATATCCTAAAATTAATAAAATAATTGCAAATCTTAAGTCCTTGAATGAAAAAGATGTACTTTAGGCATCTCTTTTTTCTTTAAAAGAAGTAACCATTATATTTTCCATTCTATTATATAAGAAGTCCATTGGAGAATTCCACCCTGAGTGAATCTATGTAGAATTTGTTCGATTTTTCCACTGAAAAGCGAAGCCATATAACATTCATTATAATAGTATTTATGTAGCGATTTTCAACAAAATATGAAGATTGTTGGAAAATCGAGGAATAGTTTTTAAAGGATTTTACTACATTATTTCGCATGGTAATATAAAAGCAGTATTGAACTTAGTACATATTTCATTTAGAGTAATGTTACGGGAAAAAATTTTGAGTACCATTATCTCTAGGAATCTGCCAATTTTTTCTGATATCATATAAAAGCGGATCTGGTTGGATAAGTGGAAAATAGCCGAAAATCATTTGACACGAATAAGTATACTGGCAGACAATGGAGAAATTATGCTTGAAAGCTCTTTAATGGTTTTTATATCAGGATTTCTACGAGGAATTTAGGTGCTAAATAATTTCGATTGAAGGACGCTAGTAACAACAATTGACGCCAACATCTACAGAAGCAAGTATTCGTAAGCTTAATCTTCAGATATGTTTAATCCACGGCATGGGATGGGAGATATACAAGCTCATCATTTGGCTGAAACTCTGAATTAGTGTTAAATTTGATTGCATCCAATACCATGTCGTCGCTCCAAAAAACCAGGTGGTCAGAGTCCACATTAGAATTTTGAATTCAATCAGATATAAGAAGATCGTTCCATATTGGAAGCGGATCTCCCTTTGGCACCCGACACACAGTGACATTACACTGTAGAAAGCAGTTAGAATATTAAATAAAATTGGTTCTGCAACAAAAAGATATAAATCATTATCTTCATTGAAATCTATTTCAGTCGCATTCATTCACTAAAATATATTCTCGAATTGGAGCAATATGATCCTTGAGATCGTCTGATAGTTCTCAAATCCATTAACTGAAGAGATGAAAATGACATTTCAACCCCATGAAAATTAGGTTTCCGATTAAAGTAAGCAAATTTCAAATTATGAATTTTGCTTTCCTCGGAACCTTGTGGCTCTCTAATCCAGATTTCATTTTTGGATTTACGAATTCTTTGGATAATCAAAGAAGAATATACATTTAAAAAATTAACCAAAATAAAGAAGATCGAAGTTTATTTACAATTTCTGCTGTTTTATTAATTATTAAGTCACAATTCTGTTCTTCTTCTAAATCATTATAGATTAATATATGATCTTCGACGAAATAATCAAAGGTAGTTTCATAAGGTTCTAAAATCATCAACGTTAAGATGAAGAATGTTCATTCCTTTCCGAAATGGAAATTTAGGAAATAAATGTTCCTTAGATGATCCAATTATTATAGTACCATCCAAGCCTAGAGCTGATGACTTTAATAAGTTCACCGAGATAAGGGTAGTCCGTTTTGTAACTATATAAGTGTCTCTGTTATGATCGAAATGTTTTAGTGCTAAATGCACAGATCATGAAACTGTTTAGATTTTGTCTCCAAATTCAAACTTTCAATTTGCATAAGATTACAAATAAGAAATATATAAGATACTATCATATTGGCTATGCTTATGAAAAAACACTAGTTGGATAAAATATTGAAACCCTATTTATATAGGTAACATAAATTTTCATTAAAAATTTTATTTGATGGTCTTATAAATATAACATTATTGTTATTGATTCTTTAACAAAACAAAAGTAACTTAAAAATGCTATAACAAGTTGTTATTGAGATATAACTGTCAATTATATTATAAAATAACAATAATAAGTTTGACATCGTTAAAATGATGCCAACATTATTCCCAACTATGTGTCATATCATGCATTAGTAATTGCGTCCATTACCGAGCAATAGCAAGGCTAAATTATCATTAATATATTACCCGTCATAATAAGCAACACCTCAAATTCTCAGGTTGTTGGTATATTATTTTTATAAAATTAATTTCTGAGCATAAATGATGCATTAATATCATTTTAATGATCATTCTATACCTTTACATTATAATTATTTATTGATCACGAATAAATAATACAATAAAACTACAACGTTTAGATCGACTTATTCTCCGATCGTGTGATGTTTCATGTAAAGCAGTGGTTCTTAACCTTTTATTAGTCGCGGCCCCCTTAAAATCCTAAAAAAATTTGAGCCCCCTCCTACCACACGATTAGGTAACATACTATAGTAATTACTCGTACGAAAAAACACTCCCAAATGTAACAATAATTAATAAATAAATCAAAAAGCAGAACTTGCATCGCAAGCAAATAGCTAACGTTACATATCTTATCTTATATTATTATTATATTTTTTTTATAATGATATTGATACAAGAAGAAGTTGCACCAAGAAGGTACAACCTCTGAAGTCCGTGGTGGACCCTTGTAAAACGAGAAGATAAGGGGAGATTTAGGGATTGGGTAGAGGTCAGAAGGTATCTGTAGATGCTGGTCTTGAAAGTTTGAAGGTTATAAGTAGCTGGAAAGACTGTCGGGGGAAGAGAGTTCCAGTCTCTAGAAGTCATAGGGATAAATGAATTGGCGAATGCGTTTGTTCGATTGGTATCTAGTTTAAGCGCGTAGGGGTTTGAATTTTAGAAAATCGTGTATTTCGCGCAAATGAAGCCTTTGGTGGGATTATCGATTTTATTTCGTCAGAACAAAAGCCATGGTAATATCTATAAAAAAGAGAAGGGCGGAGACAGATCTACGAATGGGCTAGGGAGTCGAGAGTGTATACATTAATTCATGTTAAATAATTGGTTCAATAAAATAAAAAAAAAAATAAATAAAAATTTAATTGATTATATTATAAAATTCGATAAATTGTTATTTAATTAAAAAAAAAATTATACGGAATTTATTTATATACCTATATAAACATAATCTGTGGACCACTAGAAAACTAGAAATCCACAAAGTGGGGGTGCTGGTTGGTGGAGTGAGGTGGGGTTCGGTGGGTGGGGCTCCAGGGGGATAGCGGGGGTGTGGTGTCCGGGGGTGGTACGGGGGCGGGGGTCCAGGGGGTGGTATGGAGATGGGGTTCAGGGGGCGGGTTGCGGGTGGTGGGGTGCAGTGACAGGGTGGTTTTTATCAGAATTTTAAATTAAAAATAATATTAATATATAACTTTTTTTTTTTTAGGTTAAAAATAAAATGAGAGTCTTCTGTTTTTTAAATAAAATAATTTTTAATTATTTCTAGAGACTATATATAGTTTCGAAGGCATTGCCTTCATCATCAGTCTATCACAAATATTTCAAATTAGTTACAAATTAAGATTTATACATTGAAAATTTTGAAAAATATATAATGTCTTTTTCTTCATGTTTCCTCTTGGGAGATTAGAATATAACTGTTACAATTCTGTTGCCATCGACAGTGAAATCTTTTATTCAACTAATAATATATAACTTTCAACTGAAGCAAAAAGTTGCTGAGCATCGCTCGGTGGCTCCAGGCATTACATTTTCAAACTAGATTAAATTTGCTACATTTGAAATAAAGTGTCTATATCTCATTCTGTAGGAAATTTTGTTGACTTAAACGTTTACTTGAACCACTTTTTTATTAAAACTCCTAAATTTATACATATCCAGCATATTCCATGACAGGAAATGATCAAATGTTTAAAAAAATCGCAGTTTTTCCTTCATAAAATAAAAACCACTCATCCTAGAAACCTGATTTCTATCTCATTCTCTAGGAAATTTTATTTACTTGGACCACTTTTTTGATAAAACTCTTAGATTTATAGATACCCGGACAGAATATGATACGAATCCTCAAAAGCTATGGAAAATGCTAAATATCTATAAATCTAAGAGTTTAACAAAAAAGTGATCTAAGTAAGGTTCAAGTGAAGACAAATTTCCTAGAGAATGAGCTAGAAATCAAGTTTCTAGGATGAGTGATTTTCATTTTATGAAGGAAAAACTGCGATTTTTTGAAACAATGGTTTCCTGTCATGGAAAATGCTGGATATCTATAAATTTAAAAATTTGAACAAAAAAGTGGTCCAAGTAAACGTTCAGATCAACAAAATTTCCTATAACATAGAATGAAATAGGAATCAAGTTTCTACGATGAGTGGTTTTGCAATCTTTCAAAACTTCAACCTCATTGCGGCACGGGTTACTATTAACCAATTAGAATTAAACTTTGTTTCAATTGTATCAAATTTAATTTAGTTTAAAACTGTATATAGTGGTCTTTGTCGAAAACGTGCTCCTTCATGGTCAAAATAGAAAAAAGTGCGAATTTTTGGGATAGGTATTCAAAAGTGATCCGGGGGCTGTTTTTTGAATCCCCATAAAAAAACGAACTACTGGACGAATTTTCTATTTTTTTTAATCTACGTGAAATTTTGTCCTCTTTAATTTATAAAATATGGACGGTTTTCAAGTTATAAGCGAAAAACTGGAAAAAGTCCGAAAATTTCGATGTTTTTCGGCCACCAAAAGTTGTCCCCCGCGCGCGTGCTATAGAGAGTGAAATAGCCTAAGCAACAATTATCTACATCCTACATCATTTAAATTTAAATCAAATGACAAGAAAATTTATAATTTTCTTCTTCATAAATAAACAAAATTTAACAATATAAAAAAATCTTCAAATTAAAACAACCCTCAATATCCATTTCAAGCTTCTATGATTTTATTAATATTTTTATAATCGGTACATTTATCAAATATTTTAAGTCTTCAACGAGTATAAATTCGGGTTGGAATCAAAGAAGGGGAGTGAATTAGGGATGTCACAAAAAAAATATTTTAAACGGCCATATCTCGTGTAGGGTTAAGTCGCAGAGCTTCGGAATTTTAAACTTAAGCTATCTAAGGCTAGAACAAATACAGCGATACCTTGAGATATGAATTTAATTCGTTCTGTGATCATCGTCGTATGGCAAAAAAATCGTATCTCAAAGCAATTTTTCCCATTTAAAATAATGTAATATATATTAATGCGTTCTAGCGATATGAAACTAACCCAAAACACAGTTAAATTACACATAATATACACAATTTGTATATAGATAAACGAGTAATAATACACAAAATGTTTATTAATATATTAATAACACACAATGTTTATTAATCATCACTTTAATGTCAGGCCTTTTTGGCCTCACTTTCCTGACTTTCACTGTGTGACACTTTCATAAGGTAACGATCAAGAGAGGTCTGTTTCTGCCTTCTTTTTAAAATGTTACGAAAGAATGTGAGACACCTATCATCAAATAAGGCAAATCACAAATTCGTAACTCAAATTTTTCGTTGTATGTCGAGGTATAAATTTTAGAATATTTCATGTTGTATCTCAAAACATTCGTATCTCAAGGTACCACTGTACACTTAAATTTTGGTTGTTTTTCAAAGAAACGAAATACCTATTTACCTGAAACTTTTTGTTGTTTTGCTATTTTCTCAATAAAGATTAACGATTCTTTTTTTTTTTAAATAATCCATACATTTATTAAATATCGTGAGTTATTCAAATTCCGACTGTAATTAATGTGGGAGAGTAAATAAGTCGTGTCGTAATTAAACAATATTTTAAAAACCTCTATTTCGTAGTTGGTAAGTCACAGAGCTTTGAGCTTTGAAATTTAGCTAGAAGAAATACACCATGCTTCGTGTCGTGTAAAAATATAAAATAAATTTATTTAAGGACTCAGCATCCATGTAGGTATAATTAATTCAAGCTATTTCTTATTAAAAAAAAAGAAAAACTATTTTTATGATAGGTTTGACAAATTTTTTGAAATTTTATATTTATTTTAAAATGTTTTTATTTTTTATTTTGTAACATATACAGTTTACGTTTATGTTTATAACATTTATTTCTTAGACAAATATGATACTTTAGAATAGAAAATTCGTTATATATATATATACTTATAAATATATGAATATATGAAATAGGAATGTAGTATAGGGATGATGAATATGAAAAATAAAGTAAAAATTATAGTGCCAATTAAATAAATGGAATACAAAACATTATATGCTTCCAAATTATTATGACTATGATGATTAAAAATTTGAGGCCATTTTTTTATAATTTTCACCCGATTTTGATTTTAAAGATTAATTCTGATTGTTCAAAATTCTTTAAAAAAATTATACATTATTATTTACAATTTTGGAGATAGTAATATCTGCTAAAAAAGAAAAAAATTTATTTTGGCACTTGAGATAAAAAAATAAAAATAAAAATAAAAAACCTTATTTTTTTCTTGATATAATATTAATTTTATTTTCTTGTAAAGTTAAGTTTATGTGATTTTCATATGACAAATGTTCACTAGAATCCAAAAAAGTAAATTAATATATCACATAACAAATTCATTCATGTTTCAATTATGTATTTATGTATATCGTTTGAAGTTTGATTCATAATTACAAAGTATAAATATATTTTTATATAAAAGTTCTGTATAAAATTGTTTTGAGTTTTGATGATTAAATTGTGTTTGTAGCTGAGAAAAAACATATGAATTATAACTTAAAAATAAATAGTATTCATATGTTTTTCTTTAATTATTAATCTAAAATATATTCAGGATCATACGGTAGTTCGATTTGAATCTCCTGCAAGTCGATCAACAATCTGAAAATTAAAAGAAAATTTTTTTAATTTTAATAACAATTATATTAAATAAAACAATTGTTAATGTTAATAGAAAATAATGTGAATTATATAAAATGATTTATTATTTTGAAGTCTTAGAGATGTTGATATTCTGAAGGATACTTTTGCCCGTCTACTGATTTAAAATAGAAACTTCATATTGCTTTCAGTGCTGGTTTAAACTAATTTGCTGCCCTAGCCAAAAGATTTTTTGATCCCCTTTATTGCCAGGTCCCAAATAATACTTATATATAAAATAAAACTATTTAAATTATTAAAAAACCTAATATATATTTAATAGATTTGTACTCTTCGAATGCATGTTGTAATGACAGCTTGCCTCTCGCTTTTCTTATAGCAAATTCTCTTATTATGATTGTAATTAATTTCTACAAAATGATGGTTACCTTCCTCTCCAGCACATGTTATGCTATTTGAAAATGATTAATATTCTCCCATTAATGCGCACAGATTCTCTCAAAGGGATCGGGATATCAGCAAAATAAAATTAAGATTGAAAAATTTTCTAGGATTTATTTTCTGCGTCAACTAATAAACTCTGTATAGCTTGAAAAATCCTCATAAAGTTCAATAACTTGCCTTTGTATTTTTATTGAATAAATACTAGCTAATTTTTTCTTTCACTTCAACTCTTAGCACTTTGTGAATAACGACTCCCTGGCTCACCGAAGAAACGTTTCCGCCCTTTCCCTGTACTACAGATACTATCATGGTATCTGTTCATTCGAGCTGAAATCAATTATCCCCCCTAAAGCCCTCTTTAAGAGAAACACATGGTTTTCGAAAGGTCAGCACCCCTTCGCTGTAAAATTGGATAAAAATCGAACAAGCGCTTTCGCCGAATCTTTTATTCCTATGACCTCCAGAGACTGGAACTCGCTCCCAGCCACTGTCTTCCCCGCGACTTATAACCTTCAGCTGTTTAAAACCCGTATCCACAGATACCTTCGACCCCTACTCAGCCCATAAAAACCCTTCTTTTTATTCTTTTCACGATGGAGGGGCCAACCCAGGTCTTTAGGGGATGCACCTTTTTGGTGAAACTCCTTCTCTCATCATTCATTTTTCATTAAAAAAAAAAAAAAAAAAAAAGGAATTAAGTGTGCAGAGTTTAAATTTTGTAGAAGTGAATACAAACTTTGAATCAGAAAGAGAAATGTTTTTTTACTGGATGCTATAAGAGGAATGTTTGGAGCTAGCATGTTCAGAAATTTCTCATTCTCTTAAGATATACAGTTTGTTTCGTTTTTCTTACAATTGTATCGCCTGTGCTTACCTACCTTTTAGCATTAACCGATTCAGTTATAATATGCCTATTTTGCAATTGGTAATTCCTTATTCAGTATATAATATATCCCTCTTTTTCAGGCTTTCTATCTAAAGATGTTCTAATTTGAAGGTTATCTTATCGCATGTTAATTTTCGAAAGATATCATGGAAGAGAAATTCTACCAAAAGTTCTTCTAAAAGAGGCGTCACTGAATCTCGTTCTCAAATAAAATTACCCCATCAATATATCTTTAAGCTATATGGCCATCGACTCGGGAGATATAAATAAATAATAATCTTTTAACAATATTTATTACATCATGGAAAAATTAAATCAGTGTTGAAAATATATGAAATTCTAATTTCCTCCCTTCTGTTTCTGGCAATAACCTTGAATTATTTATAATTTGGGAACATATACTTACACCACTTATGCCAGGGAAATTTAAAAATGTTCCTAAAATTGGGACTCTTCTTAGAAAATTTATTGCAACAGGAAAAAATCCACTAGAAAAAAAAATAGAAAGAATTAATAAATACATCTTATCATATGGATAAATACAAAAATATATAGTAATCTAATTAAATAAATAATAAATAAAAATAAGGAAAATAAATTTGAATTTGAGCTCAAAATATATTGAAAAAAATGACAAGAGTTCCATATTATATATATATCGAGAATTAAAAAGATTTCTTGCCAAGAGTTTAAGCTATAAGGAAATATCATAGTGATAGAGTGCGTCTTCTTGACGTAATTATATGTAAATATTTTTTTTCTATAATCTACAGCATTGTGATATTTTTTGTGTGGAAATAGATTTATTTAAATAAGTGGTATTTTGTGAGGAGGAGAATTATATTATATCATTTTTTTAAAATTTGGGATCGATAATCGATATAAGGCTCCAAATATTTAAAAGAGATCAGGTGTTGTTTGTATGACAGGCTGCTCCAGTATTGCAATGAGAAACTCATATGGGCATGCGTGTCTTAAGTCGTTTAATTTTGTAAAAATCAAAAAATAAGAATAACAAAATTTAGATTTTTCAAAAAATTATAAAAAAGTGGCAAATTATTAAAAAATAAACAAATAATATATAAATCAAATAAGATGTGATTGATTTCTTTTTCTGTGCGCAAAGAAAAGCGAATTGAATATTTAATTTTTGAGTGGTGAAGGGGGGGGGGGGTAATAATTATCAATATATTTAATGTTTCTTAATTTAAAATCAATTGGAGTCTTTCATTTCGAAATTTGAGTCCAAATTAGGATTATATTTCAAATTTGCCGCAAATATACCGATGGCGCTCTCTCTCGGCAGCATTACGTCAGCGTTGCGGCAAATTAATCTAGACAAATATATATAGTATGTTGAGACGATAGTTTATATGGCTTTGCTTTCATTTTCAGTCTTGAAATTTAATAATAGCTAGAATTTCTTGCTACCTCATAGAAGATAATTCAATTTGTATCTAAAAAGCCGCTCTAGCTCGTGGGAAATATTTGTAGAAGACGAAAGATGAAGGAAAAGATTTTGAAATTATAGTCTCAAATTAATAAAATATTTACATATATATTAAATAGTGTGTTCGGTTCTATAATGATTTTTAATATTATCATTTTTTTACAATCAGTTACATAAGAAACTCTAAGTAAAATTTATAAAAGAGTACAATCACACTCTCATTCACTCAGTTCATTTACGCAACTCGTGATAGAGGAAGTCATTCGTTTATGAGTTTCATAATAATGTAAATTGAAATATTGGTTTTGGAAATTGAAGCGAAAAGAAAATTTTTCTAATACTTATAAAACTTATTCTGCCACGTTTCGCTTTCAATTGAGGCTTCCTCAGGCTATAAACTAGACTATAAAGTATCGTAGTCAATTAAACTATAATACAAGCCTAGAATGCATACGTAGTTGCATTATAAATTTCCAAATCATCGTTATCAATCACAAACAATATATCTTTATATCTACTGTTTTTGATTGATTAGGATGATTTGGAAGTTGGCAATATAACAACGTATGAATGCACGGCTTGTATAGTTTGACTACGATACTTATAATTTAGTTTTATAGCCTCAGGAAGCATTGTTTGGAGAAAAAAGGTCGCAAAATTAATGTTTTATAAGTATTTAAAAAAAATTGTTTTTGTTTTCGATTCCCAAAATACAATTTTCAATTTACATATTGGGTTGGTGCATAATTATTGCGTCTTTTTTTCGCGACTTTTTTTTCTTTAAAAATTGGCTTTTTGATTAATTTTTTTCATCAAAATAATCATCTCTTTTCAGTTAATGAAAATGCATATCGAAAATCAAATACATATTCCCCATATTATGCTCCGACACTTCGAGAAAGTTTGGAATACAGCACAGTCATTTCGCGATCTCAACAAACTCCTTGGCGAAGGAACAATCAGCAAAAACTAAGTTGAAAGATGGCACACACCACATTGCCTTCTTACAGTGGACACCTTTCGGTATTCCTTTAGGTGAAACACATGGCGAAACGCAAACCTTTTTTTCTTTTGACGTTTTTGAAGAGAAGCCACGATTCATCCCCAGTGATGAGATTCTTCAAGACCGGAATTTGCTCGTTTAGCTGCATCAAATCGGGGAAAATTCGGACATGTTCGGCTTTGTTGTTGTCGGAGAGTTCCTGGGCCACCCATCCAGCCAATTTCCATATTTTTCCAAGCTTTTTGAGACGACGAAAGATGGACGAATGGTCCACATTGAAGTCTTCGGCCAACATTCTGGTTGTCAAGCTTTCATTCTCTACCACGGCTGCCAAAAGTGCCTGGTCGTCGAAATTTGATGGTCGACCTCTTCCTTCTTCATTTGCGAGGTTTGTATCGCCCGATTTGAACTTCTTGAAACATTTTTCAACTTAGTTTTTGCTGATTGTTCCTTCGCCAAAAAGTTTGTTGAGATCGCGAAATGACTGTGCTGCATTCCAAACTTTCTCGAAGTGGTCGGAGCATAATATGGGGAATATGGATATGATTTTCGATATGCATCTTCATTAACTGAAAAGAGATGATTATTTTGATGAAAAAAATTAATCAAAAAGCCAATTTTTAAAGAAAAAAAAAGTCGCGAAAAAAAGACGCAATAATTATTTATGCACCAACCCAATATATATTTTTAATAGAGATATAAGTATTAAATAGAAGACATACTCTTTCCTTATGAATTTTATATTAGTATTTTAAAATTATATAAAAATGTAAATATAGTATTTACCTAAATAATAAAACAAATCCATAAGTTTCCAAAATCATTCCAACAAAAGGCCATCCAAATAAGACAACTATTATTCCTCCGAAAAAACATATAGACGCTTTGACTTTATGCCTTTGGAAGAAAAATCGAAATGTTCGTTCTAAGCCAATTACACACGCAAGACCAGCAATGAACAAAATCTAGAAAAAAAAACAATAATAAATATTTTAAAAAAATACTAAGTGAATAAATAGGTATAAATGTTTAATTTGTAAAAATTTATTTTTTATAAAAGCATACCACGATTTCAGAGCAGGTCCAAGGAGGGGAGGTCATGCCCCCTCTCCAAATGGTTAAAAAAAAGTTTTAATTTTTTAAGATCAAATTTAAACCAGATAAAAGCGCACAGCGTCGCAGGCCAAGTTCGAGCATTATGCTTGGCCGTACACGCTGTACGCTATTTACACGAATAATTTCGACCCCCCCCCCCCCCTTGCAGCTCGGAATTCATTTGACACAGAGCTGAAATTATACACATGTAATTATGTAATCCAGATTGAGGAGAGTACCAAATTTCAATAATATAGCTTAAATAGATTCTGAGATATGGATTTGAGAAAATAGTAGATCTCTCAACTTCATTATTCTTAGCAAATTTAATTTAGTATTTCCTGAGATTAGCGCGTTCAAAGATACGAACATACAAACTCTCCAACTTTATTTTAATAATAAATTATATACATCAGTGGTTCTCAAACTATGGGTCGCGACCCACTGGTGGGTTGTGAGCGGATATTTAGGTGGATCGTGAGCGGATACATGTTTAGGTTGTCCCTGAAACTGTTAGGACGATAGTCGCAAGACGATTTTGACAATATCTCAAGCGCAGTTCGTTTTATTGGCAAATTTCGGGTACTTTTTGATCAGTAGTACATGGTTTTTGTATAAGCTAGGTCGCCAACTTTGAAATTTTTTTAGATGGATCGGGTCCAGATAACTTTGGGAACCACTGATAGACATGATTAATTTCATTATAAGCCTACTATATAAATATGAAGAACTCAATTAGGGTACTAGAGTCTTAAGTAGGTATATTATATGTACCTATATTATACATATAATAGGTAGCCCTGTCCATTTTCCCTTTCCTCTTTTTATGTTTGATTTTAGTTTTTTCAGAGAATAAAATCACCTCTAAAAACTACTTTTCAAGCCCATAATTTTAACATTTTCCGGGGGAGGGGCAGCCCCTAGGTACATGAGCCCCCCAAAATGAAAGTCTAGAGCCGCCACTGTACGATCTTCAAGATAAAGGCAAAAGTGCTATTGCTAGAATAAAGAAGCCTAATTGAGTTTTTTAAAAGTAGAATATAAGGGGGGGGGGGGGTTTAAGTTGCATAAACGAACAATTTTTAAACTCCACAGTGGTCTAAATATTATTATAATAATATTACTAAAAACAAATTAAATTTATTTATATATTCTTTATTCATGTTTGTGAATTCTGAAAAATGTTCACTTGTAGGTATATTAAATTGTTGAAATATCCTCTCACTGGTAGATTTAGGAGAAACCCGAAACATTTATGGGTATTGTTTCTGAAAATAATATAGATTAGTTTATAGACCTGACATTTAAGGGTATAGAGAATATAAAAATAGAGAATATAAAAATAAATTTATGTTGTTTTTAGTAAAATACATCAATCAAGAATAAAATAATGAAATACCTATTTATTAATATATTATGTAGGTATTATTTTATTATATATATTTTATACTTAGACCACTTGGGAAGTGAAAAGGGGTGTTTAAGCAATGAAAAATCTCATTATAACTCTCTTTGAAAAGAAATTCACGTCATTTAAGCTCTGAGTGCCTCAATTATCAAGTATATATTTATATGTACTTATATAAATATATATTAAATAATTTATTATAGTAAAAAGTAAAAAAACCTTTGGAAGTAATATAGGTAATTGTTTTCTTTTTTTCCTTTTATGGGAGAGAGATTATTTTTGTAAATACTTAAATCCTTTTAATGTAGGATTATTATTTATAATGATTGACAAATTGTGAGTTTTTGAAGTTTGAAAAATATAAAATATTTCAAAATTCAGTCTCACTTGAGGTATTTTATCAATATTAATTTACTTATGAAAAAAAAAATTAAAAAACATTTTAAAGATGTAGTTAGATACAATTAATTTAGATGTCAAAAGGGTTCAACCCCTGTTTATAATAGTTTTAAATGTATAATTAGACAATCAGAATTGTTCAGGCATTGTTTGGTTTATTATGTATATTTACTTTGTCATTATTTACAAATGACAATTTGTGTTTGACCTCAATTGATAAATATTTAATAAAATATTTTTAAGAACTCACATTCCCTATAGCTAACAATCCTTTATCAAATAAAAGTAGTACGCCAAGAAAAAGAAAAGAAACTCCAAAGGCTGCCAAGCCAACTCCGATTTCTGAAAATGAGGAGAAAATAAATAAAAATGATTTAATTAATATATCATAGTTTGTTGTTTTGTACTTTGAACATCTGAAATTTCAAACATGGTGGGAATTAATTTCTGATTAGTGAGTTATCACAGAAAATGACTATATTATTTTCTAAATCATATTTCTACTACTTAATGAATAACAATCTAGCTCATTAATTCGATCGGCATTTTTATAAGATATTAATGAAATCAAAAGTTTATGATATAACCTATTGAAAATATTGTCTATTTAGTCGAGTTGGATTAGGACTCGTGGCCAACTTCAGAGCCCTCTATCCGCAGAGAAATTAATCAACCTCTTTTCAAATTTAAACTCTACCGGCTCAATTAAAAAAATTTGACTGCCCAAATAAGATCTGAACCCTACGCCAATTTATTCACACTCACCACACACACACACACACGTAAACACATACATATATGTAAATCTTCGAACTAAATGAATATTGTTCTCAATGCCACACAAATAGAAAAAATATAACTCGCTACTTTGCTCGGTGCGCACAAGCTGAACATTATTTGTCTGTTGATTTTTGGTGGTCAATAAATGTGATTTTTAAAAAAACTATTTAATAGGTGTGATTTGTTATTGAATTCTCTATTTATTAATAACAATATCGTGTTAATTTGTTTTGTTTTGAGATATCTAAACAGTATAACAAGATATCTAAACAGTATAACAACATAATATTGTTTCAATATAATTCCGCGCCATGCTATTTCGCTTGTATAAAAAAATCAATTTTGCGCCCTAGAGGATAAAATTATAAATTAAAAGGTTTATTATACACTTTTTTACCTTAACATTTATATTCCCTATATCATGTAATGATATAGGATATAATGTGAAGTATTGCGGTTGCCTGCCTGAGTCCTGACACTTTGAGAGCTTCTATCTCCAAGATGAAAAAAGCTAATTTCACCTTGTGACTTCTAGGAAGAAGGATTCGATGCCCTTAATAGTTTGACACCGGGTTTAGAACATACATCCGAATTAGTGTAATCCCCAGATGAGGCCAAAAAGTGACCAAAAATCCATTGGTCAGTGCGTATGTATGGTATGTACTCCTCCTGCGTTTAGAAACCATAAGTCTCAGAGATACGAAATCGAAACTTAAGATCGATATTGGCTAGAAGGCTTACAGAAAGCTTTTGGTTAAAATCGGAACATCGGAAGTTGACATTTACATGAAAGATTTTCGTTTTTTTTTTTTAACGGCTCTAAAGATTTTTTAAAAATTGGCGTGCTTAACAAGTATCATAAGTTTTAGTCGTGTATAAATTTTAATCCTATTGAAATAAAGGAAGGAGTGTCGCAAAATAAATATTTTAATTGTTCATATCTCGTATACTTTGGTATGATGATTTCAAATAAGGGAGAAACTAATGTGAAGTCGTGTGGTGACCACACAAGTTGATTATTTTACCGTAAGACAAAATCACCATTTCAGTAGTTATATATGTGAGAAAATTACAACAAATCCCCTCCCCCCCCCCACCGTTCTATATTTATAACAATTTTTTCTTTTGTTTGGCTTTAGGAAATGTCTCCGATGCAAAGTAAAGAATTAAGCTAGGGATTTAGCGTAATACCAACACTAGATATCTATGTTTTTGTACCAAGGCCTCCCTAATTGAATAGTTTTCAATTTGACCTCATGCAAATCCCTGATTTTCTTTATGGAGTGGCGCTCTGCTTGCCGATCTATCTATTTATGCACCTTAATCTTAAGACCGCAGCCGTTGTCGCTCCTTTAATATAAGAAAAAGAAAATTAAATATAAAACCTATAAAAGTCTGAAGTCTATTAAAATTACCTAAAACCCCTACCGCCTACTATGAAAGCTTGAATCGTCCACTAGTGGGCGTTATGGACCAGGTTGACTAAAACTGCTGTATTCGAATAATTTTGGAGACGGGGCAGATATAACGATACGGTGGAGGTAATATAAAAAACATATTTTAACTTATACCAGAAGCTCCCAAACCGTGCGCCGCGGCCTCATCCCAGGGAGCCGTGAAGCTTCTTAATTAATTAATGTCTTATTTGGCATAACACAAAAACAGAGTGAATTGTTCTTCTATAATCCACAAAAAAATCAAAGAATCGTAATTCATTACAGTACCTATTAGGTATTATTATTATTATTATTAATATTATTTTGAAAGAGAATTATAGATGCAATAATGTTTCTTTCTATTTCTAAGGATAGTACTAGAAAATAATACCATATGTACCTATTAAAAAAAATCATTCTTTATTCTGATGAATATGTTTGGACCGGCTATAGAAAATTGAAATTTTCTTTTTCTGGTTATCTTTCCTCAAATGCTTCTTCATTTTAATAAAAAAAAAAATAATTAAGAGAAATCAATGAGGTTGTCATAGGCTTGATGCAAATACATATAAATATATGTTACATTATATATAATATTATAATTTATATATGTGTATTATACCATAGTTTAAATAATTTATTTGTTTGATTTATAATCATCATATACATACTCGTATGTATCAGTGGCTGGAAGAAATGCTGTCCAGAAAATAAACCTTCCCTTTTTTAAATTTTATTTTATTCTTCGTTCCTTTTTGGAAAATTTTTCGATAACCTGCATCATAGAATTTTTCGATATTTTTTTCAAATTTAACTTTAGATTTTTAATCAATTGATATTTAAAAAGACCGGTTAATTCATATTCATTTCAGATTCTTCTGGTGATGATTCAATTCTTTTCATAGTTGAAAACTGACTGAAGCACTCGTAGAAGGCACAATGCAAATTAAAACTATTAAATGACGCATAAAAATAAATATTTATTCATTGTCCTTTAAAATGTCTGAAACGCGGTGTAAAATACTTACTTCTACTTACTTCTCGACTATGATTTATTTCTCTTTGTGTGTCTGAATTCCGATACCCACGATAACCCCAAGAACGGAATGTCAAAAAGTACTTTTGTATCACTACATGGTACCTACTAATTAGATTTTGCAATATCTGGTTCAAAAAGGCAGAAAATCTTTTTCGAATTATTCTATTTAATTTTTAAGAGGATGTTATATACAGGGTGGGGCATAAAGATCTACCACATTTTGCAGAAGTATAAAAAATGAAAAATTTAACTAGAAAAAAACTGAATACTTATACTTTTGAAAAAAACATAAAATATTTTTTTTTAATGTGTTTTAAATATTATATCAGACGAAAAAGGGAGAGGGGTCAAAAATGAAAATTTTAGCCCTTTGGACCAAACTCAACAAAATTTTGTACACATATTCTGTGGACCCCCAGAAGGCTATAAATGCAAAAACTAACCATCCAAAATGGGGGGTGGGGTCAAAAATCAAAATTCTAGCCCTTTCGACCAAACTATGTAAGTATACAAAATTTGGTTCATCATCATCATTGAGTATACAGTCCTAAGATTGGTTTGATGCAACAATCCGTCTCCACTCGACTCTGTCCCCGCCAGCTGTTTGACCTCTCTAAATGTATGGCATCCCATATCCCCAATTATTTGGTTGAAATATTCTAATCTGGGTCTTCCCCTTCCCCTTTTTCTTTCCCCCTCCCCTCCAAGATATCCCTAAGCAGTCCCCCATGTCTCAGTGTGTGCCCCATCATCTGACCTCTTCTCTTCTTCAGACTCTTCCACAAGGTTCTTCTTTCTCCGATTCTTCCAAGAACTTTGGTTAGCTTTTGCATTTCTAGCCTTCTGGGGGTCCACAGAATATGTTTATAAAATTTGGTTTAGTTTGGTCAAAAGGGCTAGAATTTTCATTTTTGACCCCCCCCCCACATTTTGGGTGTTAGTTTTTGCATTTTTAGCCTACTGGGGTCCAGAGTATATGTATACAAAATTTGGTTGAGTTTGGTCAAAAGGGCCTAGAATTTTCATTTTTGCCCCCCCCCCCTTTTTTTTATGTGATAATGCTTAAAACGCATTAAAAAAAAATATTTTATGTTCTTTTTCAAAAATATATTCAGTTTTTTTTTCTAGTTAAATTTTTTCATTTTTATACCTCTTCAAAATGTGGTAGATCTTTATGCTCCACCCTGTATATAGAATAGTCATAAATGAACAATTTATATTTAAGTTTATTAATCGTTTCTAATAATCCTGGAGCCGAGAAGCAAATAAGTTACCTCATCGAAACAAAAGGTTTGAGTTTCTTGGCTGAAAGTACATTTTATGTATATCCCAAAACCGGCCGTCTGCCGGAGCTCCAGCGGTCAACTTCACAAATGACAGCTGGTCAAAAAGAGGGGTGGAAATGTCCCGTTTTTTGGTTTTTCGCTTATATCTCAAAAAACAATGTGGTCGCAAGGAAAAGAATTACTCTTAGCATAATGAAAGGTTATAAAATTTACTACAAGATTGCTTCTATTAAGTTTTTGTCTATTCCTTGTGGTTTTTAAGATATTAGCCCGCAAATATCGTTTATGTATGAAAAAAATAAAATTTCCTACATTTTTCGCCAAACTTTTGTCTCTAGCACCTCAGTCTTTTGTTTTACAGTAAAAATTCTCAGAAAAGAAGTTGTAGAGCATTCAATTTCCTTTAAAACGATATATACAGTTATGATTTTATCTTCAAATCGTCTGGAGTTATAGCAATTTAAAAATTTCAGGTCGATTTATACGTGTTAGAAAACTCAGCAATAGCCTATTAGATAGGGAGTTTCAGCTTACATAGAGAACAGATTTTTTTCTAAGATCGTTTGGTATGATGTGGGTATGCCAAATATAAGTGTTCGGCCTCGAAAGTGTGGGGGACAACTTTTTGTGGTCGAAAAACCTCGAAATTTTCGGACTTTAACCCAAAAACTCGCACTTTTTTCGATTTGTTTCCATTTCGACCATGATGGAGCACGTTTTCTACAAAAACCACTCTATACATTTTTAAACTAGATTAAATTTGCTACAATTTAAACAAAGTTTCATCTTAATTGGATAATGGTGATCCGTCCGCAATTATGTTGAAGTTTTTGAAAATCTGAAATTTTTGCAAAAAATCTCAGTTTTCTCCTTGATAAAATGAAAAGCATTCATCTTAAAAACTTGATATCTATCTCATTCTCTAGAAAATTTTATTGACTTGAACGTTTACTAGGACCACTTTTTTGATAAAACTCTTAGATTTATAGATATCAAGAATTTTCCGGACAGGACCATTCTCGAACCCTCAAAGGTGTCATGTCAATTTTACATAACTTTAAATGAATTAGTTGTATAGTATTTAATGAAAGTATTTTTAAAATTTTACATATTTTAAAATATAAGACGGATGAAAATACTCTTGACATTTTGGAATTTGCGGGATGCGTCGCATCCACAGCAGCCATGGACCGCACGCCAGTGATGTGTATATGTTCAAGCGGAGGAAAACCTCATTGATTTTTCTTTATGAATCAACAAATCTGTTACTCACAGCAAAACCTTAAAAAAATAATAATAATCCTAATTCTATTAAAAAAGATCTTTACAGCAATATCTCACTCGTGGTTTAAATTTATTTTTTATTTTAGACCTCATAAAAAATTTGAATCTTCTATTCAAACTTGCTCGAGCCACTCGGCAGACAAACTTAGTCGCCTCCCGGGCGTACCGAGTAATTTCCTTCTATTATGCTTGTTTTTACTTTTTTTGGTGTCAAGTTTCAGCTCTGGCCATTGTAGGAACGATAGAGACAGTTCTTTTGGCATGTTTAAGACACCTGAACTAATTTTGAGGCGATTGCGGATCAGTGATCAGAGTGTCGGGCCTCATGAACTATGCTGGTTCGAGACTGAGTCTCGGCAGATATTTAAAGTCGCCTCCTCTTGGAAAACAATAGCAAACTACCAAGAGTATAATTGCCTAGTCAACCTCTCCAAACTAGCCGTTCAGAACCGGCGTTAAAAAGTAGGTACCGTATATCTGTGTAAAACAGCTAAAACATACTTCAGCACAGGCATATGTAGAGAGGTGCCGAAACGTCAGGAGACCTGATATGGCACTTAAAGCAGAAGAGCTAATTTTTAAATCTCTGAAGTTTAGCAATATGTAGCGTGATTGACTGGTGACATGGGCACCAGCAAGGGGGGGAATGTGCATATGCCCCCATCTAACAGGCCTGACTTCCAGCCCGGCCTCAATAGATTATGTTTAATGTACCATATGTTTTTTTGTATTTAAACATTAGTACTTTAATAGTGTATTCAAATTGTGAAAAAATATTCAAAAAATTAAATATTCAATAGTGTAATTATTTGTTTCCTAGATTTAGCCCCCTTCCCTGAAAAATTTTCAGCTGGTTGGTGATGCTGTTGCCATAGTTACAGACATCCCATTCCCAGATGTGTTGCGTGCATCCCACTCAAATTGATTGTGGGACGGGTGAAGTTACTGCGAGTTGCCACCCTCTATCTCCCATAGCAACCGAAAAGTGGATTTAGAGCGTTCTTTGGAGAACTTTCAAAAGTTTGCAGATAATTATCTAAACTAAAGGAGGATGGTGAGCAAATTCCGGGCTGGAATAGATTAGTTATCGGTGGATTGTTTTAGTTTTAGGTGGGTGTGAAAAGAGGGTTGAAGGGGTGTCGGCCGGGCGAGGCCGGGCCGGGTGCAGCGCATGTCTTTCTCGGCTAGTCAGCCAGCCAGCCAGCCACCCCCGAAGCCGCCCGCCCGGCCTCCCTCAGTCGCTGCCTGCCAGGCGCTAAGCCCTTCATGCCGCCGCTACACGGCCACTAGACCAACCCCCTCCTCAGGTAAGCTACCCTCTACACCCTAAACCTAAATAATCAACTCAATTTACATCAATCAATTTGTTCAATGTTGGGGTGAATGACATTCGAGGTTGCTTTCACCAATTTGTTATCAGGATTTTCGCTTTTATTATATATATGTATATAAATTTTTTAGAAAATAAAAAAAAATTCATTAATTGTTATATAATTAAAATAAACTCAAATCTTTTATAAAACACGTTTAACTAAATCCAAACGTTTCGGGAGAATTTCTCTCTTTATCAATGGAAAATGTTCAATTGAAAAAGAAAAAACAGTTGCTTTTTCTATGGCTCAAAAAGCTTAGCAAAAGCAACACTTATTCATTAGAATACAGCAACTTTTTCTTTTTTAACTATTTAAAGTTTCATTGATAAATGGCCAAATTCTCCCAAAACGTTTGGGTTTTATTAAACATTTGAGAATTGTTTTTTGAAAGATTTGTATTTATTTTTAAATTATAAAACAATGAATAAATAATTAATAAAATAAAGGTTTTCATTGTGAAACTATACTCCCTTTACTTTATTAATTAATATCATATTTCATCTAAAACCCACACCATTTTCCCTAAGTAAAAATGAATAATAATTTTTTTCAATACAAATCTTTTATTGTAGGTATATTTCTTTATTTATCGTATGGCAGTTTACAGGTAAATTAAGTATAAAACATAAAAATTTAATACAAACACAAAATAGGTATAATAAAATGAGAATGTTTCTTTATTCTTAATACTAATGCAAATTTCTTGATTTTTTTAAAAATATTATCATTTTTCAATCCAATGTTTTGACAAACTTTCTGTCAGAGATATCACTGGAATAGATTGATTATAATTATAAACATTAAAGTTGAAGTATATATTTCATGAATTAATTAGATATATAAATAATTTTCAAATAGTAATTACTCAAAAAAATGTTTTTCATATTCGTAGATTTGGCATAAAGGTGATAATCTGATAATATATTCTCTTCCTTGAATTTATGAATTTTCAGCATCAGCTTTAATTTTAATCCATATATTATAATAATCACATAATTAATCATTCAATATTAAAGGACGATGCAGCCAAATTGAATAAATAAAAAAATTAATGCCAACGTTTCGTCTTGATCTTGCTATCCAAAAGGCCTAAAAATAATACCTGAAGAAGAAAAAAATCAAATTTATTCAATGATTACGATTTTGTTATTTTTTATCGAAGTGAGAAAAATATATTTATTTTTGTAAAATGAAATTAATGTAAATTAATTAATCAAAACTCTGAAAATGAGATGATCAGGCTCAAATTCTCAAACTATATACATTTATTGAATGTTTATGATTGCCAATTCTACTCAGGAAAAAGTGTTAAAGCAAAAAATGATTTCTTTATATGTTTAAAAAAAATGTATCTCATATTTCTTTCTCTTCATGGTATATTCATAAACCTCGATTCAAAGGGAAAGCATTTGACTGTAATCGGTGTGTATGCATCATTTTATCTACAGTAAGTCAACAAGTTGCCCATTTATTGTCTCGCCGAGCCGCTTGATTTTTGGCAAGATGCCAGCCAGAGCAACATGTGCATTGGAAGCATGTAGCCCACCCATGCCTGGCTCAACAGATAAACTGCCAAAGTGAAGGAAACAAAATCGAGTTAATGAAAATGTTTGTCATATTTACGATTCACTCGACAAGAACGAATATTGGAAGCTTTAATATCTTAAAGCTGATATGGGTTTTTGTTCTCTTTCTAGGCTCGATGTAATAAAAGATCAATAAATTCCAATTTCACGATCATTCATTCATATCCGACCTATCAATGCTCTCATACTATTTAATTGTCTTAAATTAAAAATTATTAAAAAATTTAATATCAAAAATCGATTGCTCCCATTCTAGAGAGTCTTCATATTTGTTCATTTAATAAAAAAAGATCAAAAAGAAAAAGTTATTAAATCCATTTATAAAATCTACTTATTTTTTTGTTGAGGGAGAATGGTGTAGGTTCTTGGTAAAACATATTAAATAAAGTATAAAGAAATTTTTTAGAAACTTTTTAAAATTTAAAATATAAAATACTAGGTAGGTTTACATAAATAAAATATCTTGTTTAGTACGGCTCTATATATATTTCGGGGTATAATCCGATCTTCAGGAGTTCACAAAGGACACTAAACTACTGAAGATAGGCTTATACCCCGAAATATATATAAAGCATCTGATCTTTTATTTATGTGAAACCTACCTAGTGTTTTATATTTTAAATTTTAAAAAGTTTGTAAAAAAAATTCTTTATTTTATAAAATCTACATTAAGTTCTAATTTAAATTTTCCATAATCATTTATTTTACTCTAAAGTTATATGATTAGTCATTTTTAAAATGAAATTAATGAGGGTGTTCTTTGCTTGATGCAAATAAATCTTTTCAATAATATGATAATTTTTGAACATGGTAAATACTTAATTTAAAGTTTCGAAACAAATATAAGCTTGGAGGAAAAATATAAAAAAACTCTCAGTACGCTTTCAGCAAATTTTTGAGATTTGCCAATTTTGGTCAGTAAACGGTTTGAGCTAGAAAGCTTAAATTTGGCAGGTTTTTAACTCAAGATACGCGTAGAGAGATAGATGTTTTTAAGGATGAATGATAAACCTACTACGACCTAGTGATTTACTGAAACCCATTTCCTTATAGCATAGGTTGTTGAATCAATTCTAAAATACCTCCTCTAGCTCAGTTTATTTTATGAAACTGAGAATTTGGGGTTTTTCTAATTAAGGAAATTACGTATTTTATTAACACAAACATGTGTGCCGAATTTCAGGCCACATATTCTTTTAATAGCTCTCCATTTGACAATTTAATTTTTTCCCATGTTCTGAATATTTAGACCGCGGCCCGAGAGCCCAAAAAATAACCAGCTCTTTGCAATAAAAATACAAAAACTTCGTCATCAAAACAAACTTTCTATGAACTTCCAATTTCAAGGAAACATACAAAATAAAATCATACTAATAGTAAATGATTTTTCTCCATGTTTCTAAACATGATTAGTAAAATCGCTTTAGGAATGAATTAATGAAAAATGGTGTCCACTAGGCAGGGAGCCAATTTATATACCTATTTGAATGATGGCATTTTAAGAGACTAAGGGATCATATAAATAAGGGTGGACTCAGCCCATTATCAATCATGACTTTTAATCCAATTGGATATTCTTATTTCAAAGAAGAATTAAAATGAACACTGAACTTATTTGCATTTTTCATAAAATTAAACAAATTAAATTTTAGTGAACTTTATTACCGAAATTATTAACTTTTGATGGAAACAAAATGGGAAGAATAACAAAGCAATGAAAAAAAAACTTGTTTGGATTCTTTCCTCAGTGTGATCTAGAGTGCGATGTATATTCGAGCTGAGCTTAGAAGTCAAAAAAGTGAGATTTCTCCGATTTGCATGGAGCTTTACTCTTTGCTCCACTATATTTCAGCCTCACTAAAAAACAACAGAATTTTAAATTAAATTAAACTCACCAAAATTATATTTTATTTTTCATTTAATCAGAAGTTTAAGAATGACTGATTTAACCGACTCCACGTACCATCTTAATATGATGTCATATTTTATGACCCTCAGCGCCTCCTGGTAGATATGAATTCTCAGATGAACGCTCTGAGGTGCGGGTTGCATCAGCAGGCGCTGAATATTAACCCTTATTTCGGCAACTGGTTATACTAGTATGTCAAAACGCTTCTTTCATCAGAACCTTAAAAGCTAAGCCAGTTAACTTTTGTTACATTTTGCTTTAACAAAATGTCAGATTTTGTTTTTCTAAAATTGTTGTATTATAAGACTACATTATGGTGTAATTTAGATAGATAGGAAATGGATTGCAATTCCTGTTAATTGAGGTCTGTTTCTAATTAATTCTCATTAATCAATAACTGATAATCTTAACATTATCTATCACAAAGAGCTTAATTCGGGTTTATAAGTTAATTAAAAGCACACATACAAGACTTCTTTTCTGCTTTCGATCCTGTTTATATGCGAATGAGACTTGGACTATTTATATTTTTTTTATGAAAATGATGAGATAAGAAGTTACACCAAAAAGGTGTATCCCCTAAAAGCCTGAGTTGGCCCCTCCATCGTGAAAAGAAGAAGAAGAGGGAATTTTATGGACTGGGCAGTGGTCGAAGGTATCTGTGGATACGGATCTTAAACAGCTGAAGATTATATAAGTCGCTGGAAAGATGGTGGAAGGGAGCGAGTTCCAGTCCATGGAGGTCATTGGGATAAAAGACTTGGCGAAAGCGCTTGTTCGATTTTTATCCAATTTGACAGCGAAGGGGTGCTGAGGGTTCGAAAACCGCGTGTTTCTCGTAAAGAGGGCTTTAGGGGGGATAATTGATTTCAGCTCGATTGAACAGACACCATGATAGTATCTGTATAGTACAGGGAAGGGCAGAAACGGTTCTTCGGTGAACCAGGGAGTCGAGTGAGTTGGTTAGAGCCGGGTCTCCTATTAGTTTAATTGCTCGCTTCTGAATCGCATCCAGTGTAGCAAGAGAATGCTTGGAGGCACCCCTCCACAGATGAGAGCCATATTCGGTATATTCTAATATAGTAGGTATAAATATAGTCTGATATAGATATTTATACAGTGATAGATTTACGCTTAGGCCCGCGATGCCCGGGCAAAGGCCGGCAAAATTTTAGAGGCTGCAAAATTTAAAGAACGATTCAAATTTAAAAATCGATTTGGCTTAGTTTTGCTGTGATTGTATAAACACATTTCAGTAAAGTATTAAAAATATTTATTAAATTGTTAAACAAAAAGTTCCTTAAGAATTTTTTTTAAACACACCATAAATATTTCTAAAACTGAATTGTTTTGATATTATTATTAATTGATTATAGAAAGCTAACGTTCGTTTGTACTTTAATACCAAAAATACTTATGATTTCGCTGTTAAGCTGTAAAATATTAATTTTCCATATTTAATTCTTATTTTTTATTTATACTGAGATTAATCTTTCTCTATGAAGGGCGCCCCGAAAGAATTTCTAAATTTTTTTTTTCAATTTTGAATGAAAATGAGGTAAATTTATAGATATTGAAAATCTTTTTGGTAATAGTTTAGAACAGTGTTTATCAATCTTTTTTCGTTGAGGACACACTAAAAATATCTGGAATCATTTGCGGCTCACCTAAATATAAAAAAAAAGTAAAAGTTGTATGATACAAAAAAAAATGAAATAATTAGAAATACTATTTCAATGTTACAAAACCCATGCAATTTTAATTATATGTCAAAAACTCTCGCGGTACATTTGACAATCTCTCGCGGCACACAGGTTGAGAAACACTGACTTAGAGAGTCCAAAATCTAAACAGTTCTCCGCATAGAAAATACAACAATTTTCCTACAGAACAAACTTTCTAAGACGATTTCTTTTTATGAATTTAATCTTTCTATTAAATGATAAAAATAAAGAAAAAATTAAAACTTTTTCACTCAGTACATTCGCCAGTTAGAACAAGTATTTTTTCACATTATTGTCTGAATTTTTTTGAAGTTCAATGAAATATTTGCTTTCTCTATAACGAGTAGGTATAATTTTGATTCAAGAGCAAAAAGCCATTTCTAAGAATAATAGAAATTATAAATTGAATCTTTAATAGTCTGAACAGGTCTTGATTTGTATTTGGTATCCTTGCATTTCCTTCGCTATAAAGAAGTTAGATAATTCTATCCACACCCTTTTTAATTATTTTTCCTCGATTGGATTCTAATGAAAGAATCGCTCACCCGCGCACATTTATTAATTAAGAAAAAAAGCGAAAAACTTTCCAAGACTCGTGTCATTAGATATCCCGTAGTAATTAATAATAAGCTTAAATGTAAATTGTTTATTTATGGCTATATTATGACTTCGCATTAAAAGTCTCAATAAAATTTTTACTTTTTGCATTTTTGAACCGGAACTTTTAAAGCGAGAGTTTAGTAGTACGACTCCACATATTTTTCCTATAAAAGTAATTCTTCATTAAGAAATGAATCACTAAGTAAAACGATTAAAAAAAATAATTAAAAAAAAATACGAAAAAAGTAGAAAGTGATTCACTTTTGATGTTCAGGCTAATTCACCCTACAGCGGCTATTAGTAGTTCCACTTCCAAAATATTTGGATTGAATTCAATAGTAGGACCTTCAGGAAAATATTTTGATGAGGTAGAAGACGGAATTTTTACCTTATTCCGAATTAATCGTCTTTTGTTATTTTCTTAATTATACGGTTTGAGTCTCTCAGAAATTGATTAATGTTGGCTAAAGAGAATAGAATCTATTTCAACTAGATTTGCAAGAGGAGTTATAAGGCATTGCTGGCCCTTGCAGAAACAGGTCAATCAGTACCCATTTATCTTTCGAAGGAAGTTGTAAAGTGGGTGGAAACCTCAGGACGAATACCTAGTCGTTCTCTTATGCGGAAACCAATTAACATTTCGTTTAGGAAATTTACATTTATAACATGAACGCAATGCATCATATATTTATTTATTTAGATATATATTTCTAAATTTAATTAAGGTAATGAAATAATTAAATTACAAAAATGTTTAGCGAGATGAACAAAAGAAATATCGTTGTAGCCATTAAGTTAATTAATTCATGTCCCTCCTCATTAATTACAATATGTGCATATATATACATACAATATAGAAAAAAATCTCCCAGTCTGTTATTTAAAGTGAAAGGAAAGACAACATGGCTGTAAAGCTCAACTGCAGTTTAACAAGTATTTATACTTTCTAAATCTATTATTCGCTAATACTTTCTTCACTTCGTTCTGTTAAAAAGTAAAACGGGACCCTATTTTAATATCAATACAATGTATGTATGTCTGTCCGTCTGTCAGAGTATTGTAAATCGTAAATAAAATAAAATACATAAAAAAGTTATATATAGTAAGGTGGTGTAAATGCGAGCCCATTTTTAATACTACATTTTTGAAAGAAGCACTATCCCTTATCAATTATTTGCATGTAAAATTTAAAATGTAAAGATGTTAACCTTTGTTCTTCATGGATCAAGAAAGAAAAATATGAAAGTATAAATAAAATAACGATAGTAAAAAATTTTGTTTGGGGTGTACTGATGTACAGCTATACAGGGGGCGAACTTTCCCGGCAAAGTGGGGTAAGTGCGAGTTTGCCTCAGTTCCCCATTATACTATTTTATTTTACAGCTGGGGTATGTCCTTAGAATTATTATACCATACTGGAAAATATATATTTTTTTTCATGGAGTTAGGTAGCCTGTAAAGATCACGTTAAGTTGAATTAGAAGACATTTTTTTTAATTTATTTTATATTTTGATAGATACATAAAATTTATTTACAACCAACTTCACACTTTCAGCTTCTGAACAAATAAATTCAGATTCAGATCGGGCGGCTGAGAGAGCCATGATTAATCCTGATTCACATTTCACATTTCTTTTTTTTAGTATTTACAATAAAATAATTAGCCACCCGCTCTATATGTTCTTCTGATGCTGAAAGTATAAAAATTATGGAGAGATCCCCTCATAGCCCTATATGTTAAATCGTTTATTGTTTTTGGGATACCCAGGGCGAGGAGGGACTCCACCGCTTTATGCCAACACATTCCCTTCCACGAGAGGGATCCAGACGCGTACACCCCCGAGGACATTCAAATGACTGTAAGAGAGCTGCAAAGTGGTCAATTTTAGATTATTTTTGCACCCCCTGTTTCTCCGAAAAAATGATTAAAAAAAATCAGTAAATTCCCTCATTCTCTACTTATTAAATATCTCAATTTTTTTGAAAGATAAAAAGATATGGAACCCTCGGTATGCGAGTCCGACTCGCTCTTGGCGGATTACTATATTTGTATTTATTACTAGCCAAACCCTCACTGTTTAGTCAAAGCCATTTTCTTAAAAAAGTTAGAGCGGAGATAAGTGGCCACAACACCCGTAGATTCCACCTTTAGACCTTCATTTTCTCAATAAATTACAATAAATGTTTGGGAATTTTCAGAGAGAGTATCCGAATTTTAATATGATGATTTTTTTCAAACACATAAATAACATATAAACAAACTAATTTAAAAAAAATAGAGGAATTGTAACTGTCACTCGTAGGTCCGACTCTCCTCACGGCATACCTAACTAAAGAAAAGATTTTTATTTTTCATTAGTCAAACTTTTTAAAAATTGTATTTAACAGCTGTCTCTTGTAACCTAGCCGGAAATACATTCTCAATCCTTAAAATTAAAAAAAAAAAACATTCTTTCATACGCTTTATAAAATTCGTGCATTTTTCTCGCGACCCTAAATTAGTAAATGACGCAACTGGGGCTCCGAAAACAGGTGTGATTTGGAAGAAGCCGATGAATACGAAGCCTGTGACAGTTCAATAGGGATTTCGATACTGCAGTGTCATTGTAAAGTGGGTATATTTTTAAAAAATGCACTGGAAGGACTGTTACAGTGGAGTGGGACACTCCCGAATAATCGAAACAATGTTGCCTCCTCAATCACTCTCGACCTAGACAAACTGAATAAATGGGGGTCTCAAAATTTAGTTTAACTTTAATGCAAACAAGACTCAATGTTGTCTAATTTCTAGACGCGAAAACAAAAATTTCCCTGATATCAACTTCGATTCGAATATCCTGAAAATGTGTGACAACAGCCTATCCATGTTGGGCGTCTCTGTCGCAACTGACCTGTCTTGGAACGAACACATCTCCTCTGTGGCAAAATCTGCAGCAAGCAAGATTGGCCACTTATTCAGGTCCAAGCGATTTTTCACGCCCCCACAACTTCTCACAATCTACAAAGCCCAAATCCGCCCTTGTCTCGAATACGGCTCTCATCTAAGGAGAGGAGCCTCTAAATATTCTCTTGCTACCCTGGATGCAATTCAGAAATGAGCCGTCAGGCTAATTGACGATTCTACCCTCACCGACTCCCTCGACTCGCTAGCTCATCGAAGAAATGTCTCTACCCTTTCCCTTTTTTAAAGATACTATCACGGCAGGTGCTCTGTTAAGATGAAAATCAATAATTCCCCCCAAAGCATGCTTTGCGCGTAGCACGCCGACTCCCAACACTCTTTCGCGGTCAAATTAGAAAAGTGCCGGGCCACTTCATTTGCCAATACGTATATCCCCATGACTTCAATGAGCTGGAACTATCTCCCAGTCTCCATCTTCCCTAGGACTTATAATCTTCAAACCTTCAAAACCCGAGTGCATAAACACCTACGTCTACACCCTCTCACTTAATCAACTTTCCCTTCTCTTCGGTAATGCAAGGGTCTCTCGAGATCCATAGGGGCTGCATCTTTACTGATGCGCGCCTTCTTGCATTTGATTGCATAAAAAAAATTAAATAAAAAAGAGACATTTTGACCGATATTATTATTATATTCCAACAAGATAGTACCATACAAGTGGCGAAACAATGGTCTCTCTACTCTGGTCGTTTATTTTCGAAAAATAATGACACCAAATGCCCACAATGATCATCAGCCAACTTTATAGGGGTTCGTTAAAGTGAAACTGTACTGAAATAATTCACATTCATACTATCAAAGTCAACATCGAAGCCGTTATTACTGAAGTAGAATCGAAAAATCTCGATTAAAAGTCCTATCTATACCTACTCTGCAGGTTGAGCCGAGACGTCTATCTTGATTATCGCAATTATGTTAATCAAAAAATAAATCTTATGTATTTTTGAAAGACTGGAAATTGTATATCAATAAAATTGAAATACTACTAACCTCGCTTCAAGATACAAAAAAATTCTTATCAGCAGCTCAATTATATTACTATATTGAACAAATGGTCATTCATAAAAAGAAATGAGTTTGTCCTCTGCTGATGCGAATAAACATTTTAATATATTAAATATTTTATTTCTCATGAGTTCAATGCCCAGATGAATGTTATTCTTTTTGTTGTAATAGTAAACTGATCACATAACAAACTAAGCTGTGATCAATTTACTATTACAATTAAAGAAAAACATTCACTAGAGACTACTTGAACCCATGAAAAATTACAGAAAACATATTTCTAATTAAAAAGACTGATGATGAAGGTCAAATCTTCGAAACTATATTCTATAATAAATAAATTATATATATTCGTATTTATATTCGGCTATATATATGTATATGTCTTGTTATAAATAAATTTAAAATTTATAATTCCAGTAGAAGACACACTATTTTATTGTCTCCTTGAAATTATAAAAATTCTGCTACTCTCAGTAAAAAGAAACGTTCAATTTTGACCACATGTAAATCTCCCTTACATACATTAATTTCAGTGAATCAATTGTAATATACTGATGAAGAGGGAAAAGCTCTCGAAACTATAGTCTCGTGATAAATAAAGTAAAAATTTATAATTCCAGCAGAAGATACTCTTTTATTGTCTCATTCAATAGATACGTTTAATTGTTTCAAGCAGAGAATATCTTCATTGACTTATCTTTATGAATCAACAACTGCTACTCTCAGCAAAACAAAATG
>JALMQS010000225.1:37900-164598 GCA_024734495.1 Forficula auricularia
ACTTTAATTGAGACCACCTGGGTTCCGTAATCTTTACCTGAAGACCTCTTTAAAAAGCCCACGCTTGCCGCGAGACCTGATTACAATACTTTCCCCATGCTTCGCATTGGATAAAGTAAAAATATTATTCATGAAAAAGAATTAATGTGACTGATGTAATTTAATTCAATAGGATCAATAAATCAGTCAGCCAAAAAACCTCCAAAGCTAAGTTTTTTTAACTTAATTTTCCAATCTTCCTTAGGACCTGAGTATATAAAAACAACAAAATAAAAAAATGTGTTAATAGTCCAGTCAAATTGTGTTTTTATCAGAAAAGTTTTAGAGTGTCAGTTCCGATTTTTGCGTATATAAGTTTTTTGGGACACTGAATCCAAATCCAGAAGTCTCCCGTCAATATTTCGTGAGCAACATTGTAGAAAATGCAAAAATAGGTGAAAATTTCAATTTTTTGACCGTTTTTCTCTTATAACTCGAAAACTATCAACTTTTCGTATATAACCTTCCTATTATAAATGAAAGTTCATAAAATTTCCTACAAATTTTATTATTTAGATTTTCTCTGACTAACTGTTCGGTCACAATCGCAAAATCCATGTTTTCGATCTCGGCACCCCCCCCCCCCCCCCCCCCCCGTCACCCCGGATCACCGAAAAACTACTACTACTACTACTTTTTTCGATATTTTCCCATTTTGACCATGATTTTGACAAATAACACTCTACACATTTTTAAACTAGATTAAATTTGCTACAATTCAAAAAAAGTTTCATCTTAATTGGATATATGGTAATCCGAGCCGAAATGGGATTGAAATTTTGAAAAACTGCAATTTTTTGCAAATAATCGCAATTTTTCCTTCATAAAATGAAAACTACTCATCTTAGAAACTTGAATTATGTCTCATTTTCTAGGAAATTTTGTTAACTGCTAGCATTTACTTGTACCACTTTTTTGATAAAACTCTTAGATTTATAGATATCCAGCATTTTCCATGACGGGATATGATCCGAATCCTCAAATTTGAGCACATTTTGACTGGACTATAAAGACAATCGGTCGAGAGCAAATTTTGTTTACACTTCCAATTAGTTGCTAACATAAGATGTGTATATTTTGATATTATTAATAAATTATTACAAAAGTTTGATTGTATGAATGGTCACAAGAAAACAAATAACATCGAAAATACATATTGTCAGATAACAAAGAGAAAATTGTTCATTTCTTCTCACAAACTCACATATATCTCATGACATCAATTCTTGAGAAAATTAAATCGAAACGTGGGCTTTGGAGAGATTTTGATTTTTTCTGACAGTCTGGAACTTTTAATCCTATTGAATATCTTTTTTTTTATTTTTGACCTCACGTCTACACAGTAACTGTGTAATTTATGTTTATTTCATTCCTTATTGAATTTATTATTGATTATTCTTGATTACTGTCATGAATTTATTTATTTAGGTATTGTATATACAAATGTTATTATTGTGTTCAATAATAATTCATAATTTATATAAAAATATAAAATAAAACCGACTTCTAAAATTACATAAACAAAACAAATAAACATAAAGAAATAAACAGGTTCATAAACAAAGAAGTTAAGGGTGAACATACATAACAAAAAACGTCCAATCCCAATGAAATTTAGTTAATTACCAATCGGAAACTATACTGAACACAATGCAAAAAAATAATCAAAATCGGTTAACAATTGGCGAAGAAATCGAGTAGCATAGACACAAAAAAAAAATCAGTCTAAAGTCCTCCTTTTTTGTAGTCGGTTAAAAAATAGAACTATCAATATAAGACCCTTTGAATGTTTTTCATGAAATTTGACATAATATGCACCTTTATGACTATATAAAAATGACTTACTGTGGGAAATTGTTAGTGATCCAAAGGTGAAGGAGCGGTTCAAAAATAATTTAAAATAATAAAACTTTCAAACGAAAATTGAAAAAAAGCTGATATTTACAATACGTAGAAGAGTCTAATTTAAAAGGAGATGTTATTAATTGCTGATGGGGTCAAAATGGTGGGTGACTCTTTTAATAAATTAAATTGTAAAATTCTTAATCTAAAAAACAAACTTGGCTAAACTTATTATTAACAGGTCCAATATTTAAAAAGAGATGTAATTATTTTTTTAGGCGATGATTAAAATGGGGAGAGTTCAAAAAATAAAATTATCAATATAAATTCTAGACCCTTTTCTTTTTCTATATGAGCTTACTGAAATGATATTTTTTGTGAAAGCATAGTGACCCGAGGGGAGGGGGAGGAGGGGGGGGGGTGGCGTCAGAAATAATTAGAATGATAGAATTTTCAAACATAAATACTAGAAAGCTTTTTACCCTGAAAGAGTCTCATATTTAAAAGGAGATATGATTAATTGCTAATGGACCCAAAATTAAGTGGGATTCTTTCGTAAATGATTATAAATTATTTTATTAAATATTGAAAATAAGAGAATGGTGGAAGAAGTATGGTAAATTAATGTGTAAGGCCACATCAGTTGATTTTTTTGTAATATTTTGTTTTTATATCTACATATTTGTAAACACAAAATTGTAAAATTCAAAGAGGGCAAATGGGGCTAATAAGCCCTGGGCCACTAACAAAACTTGTTATTTATTATTTCTAATCTACTCTGAGCCGATTAAAATTTTTAATTTTCGAGAAAAATTAACACCTACATATAACTTGCAAATTTGTAGTTTGTAGATAGAAATACATTATATCGTCACTAATAGGGTCCCATTTTACGTTTGTACAGGACCCTAAATAAGAACTTTTGAAAATTGGAATTAATGAGAAAATTTTCTAATTAGTTTGAAATACTTAACTAACAAGAAAGAGTGAGTGATATTGATCCAGTGGTCTATTTTGTACGATGACCTCTGTCTGTCTTTGTCGCTTCTTAAGTACCTAGGGTAGTAGTAGAGGAAAAGAAAGATATATGACCAAATAAAATGAAAATCAATCACCCTTTAAGAGTTGTAAGTGCCTGAGCTTCAATTTAGAAAAAGTATTAAATTTCGAAATTTTCTTGACAATATTTGAAAGTCTTCCCTTTAAGTTAATCAAGGGATTTTTTCTCTCGGTTCTCTAGCTCCATTTATTACACATATAATATATTGATTTCAATATTTTTCAGAACGGAAAAGACATAAAATTAGTACTTAACTTCTTCTTAGAATCGATTCCAAAATAAACTTAATTCAAATTTATTGGGGTGTGTCAGTCGGAAACAAGATTTTTTTTCTCATTTCTACTTTAAAATCTTTTAATATGTAGCAAATGGTTGCGAAAAGGGACGAATTTCCATTAGAGAATTCATTTTGAATGATTTATCATCTAATTTTTTAAGGAAATTACTTATATATGTTAGGCTCAAAGAACCAAAACGCCCATTGAGCGAAAAAAGACCACATTACGAAATTCGCGTCGGAGCTCTCATGATATTTGACCACTACGCGTTGTGGTTATTAAGAAAAGCCACAACGCGTTCTGAACGTTAGCTGATGTGTTAGGGTGTAAAATATTAATTTTCAAATTTTTGAAGATGTTAATAAATTCTATGACACTGAGTATTATTTGCTGACAAAAAAAATAATCAAATAATTATGAAAAAGGGGGATTCACTAATGTTCAAACCTCCCTTGTCTATAAGAGATTGATAAGGACCAAGTTGCTTTTTCGATAATAAATCGTATTTGCTTGCTAGATTTGCATTTCGAGAAATTTTCAAAATCAAAGTATTACCCCTCATATTCCCTCCTCTGCTTTCATTTAAGGAAAGAGACTTACTTAGCCAATTGGATCAGTTCTTATCTAACCGCCGGGGCGGAGTGAAAACATAATAGAATGGCTTTTTGCCAAATTCTGCTCCAAATTAACTAGAAAAACCCCTATCCATTCTTCAAGGTTTTAGGATTTAACCCTTGAATTAAAAATCGTTCCTGCCCTTTTGGCAAACTTCATCAGAATTTCTTCAAATTTTAGAATTTACTTTTTTTACGAAATTTCGAGTCATGCAAATCATTTTATTTTCTTTAAAAATCATTGACTCTCTTCTGGTGAACATCGGACCAATTTTCTCAAAACATTTCATAATTTGATTTTATATATCGTTTTAAATTAAAATAAGTCTTTTATTTAATTAAAAATGGTTAACGTCATTATGACACAATGATCAGAATTTGTTTAATTTTATAATTTGCCTCTTTACAATCATCAAAGACGAACTAAGTGACGTTTTTAATAAAAAACATAAATACCCTATGAGAGACTTAATTTAAATTAATTCAGATTAAATGTAGGTATATTCTATACCTAATACCTATATAATTTACTTTTTATAACATTTTTCATTCTAAGTCAATTTTTGATTAATAATTTTACTATATCGCTCAGGATTTGCCTATGCTAAGTTTAAACTTACCTATATGTACTTCGGAAATTAGTCCAAAGAGTACTTTATATAAATGAAAAAGTCTAGCAACCGTCATAACTACTTAATTTTTCATTCTGCATTGAATAAATGCATTGAATTCACTTGTGCAAGCATATTTTTGAGAATCAAATTATCCACGAAAATTTCTATAGAGGTATAGAGCAAAATCTTTAGATCAATCAGTTCGTTTTAGTTATAACTTCAAAGATTTCAAAGTTAATTTTACCCAAAGCAAATGACAAAAAAATCTCAAGAATCGTCGTGTAAAATGATGTAACATGTGTATATGAAAATATTAAGACTCCATATTTTTTCGTACCGAAAAAAACGGAGGTATTGAGATGCAACGCTGAAGTGATACGATTTCTATTTGCGATCATTCCGTAAGGAAAAAATTAATGCCCTTTTTATAACAATTTCCCTTTGTATTTTTGTTGTTTGTGTTAAAAATTTACTATATGTGTTGTCACACTATAAGAATTTTAAAATCAAATTTTTAAGATGAATGATTTAATATGAAATTATGTATGGTCTATGGAGTTCGTAAGTGAATTTTTTCTTCCTAAATTCAATGGATTATGTCAAGAATTAAAATATTAAGTATGTAAGAAGAGTGATTTTTTTTTATTTTTTGCTTATCCGACCATATTTCCAGATCTTTTGTATAAGCATTTCACAAAGAGAAACAAAGAGGTTGTCTCTGCTTGATGCAAATAAACATACACACATATATATATCGAGATGATATATCTGTATATATATTATTTATTTGTTTGAGACTATATTTTCGAAGACTTGGTTCATCACCAGTCTTTCTTCAATTATAAATGTTTTTCATGGAGTCATTATCCATATGATATTGACTCCATTTATATAAATGAGGACTGGTATATAATAATATTGTTTGAATTTATTTATTCTGTCACTTTTCACTATAAATGTCATGGAGTCATTATCCATATGATATTGACTCCATAAAAAACATTTATAATTGAAGAAAGACTGGTGATGAAGACCAAGTCTTCGAAACTATAGTCTCAAACAAATAAATAATATATATACAGATATATCATCTCGATATATATATGTGTGTATGTTTATTTGCATCAAGCAGAGGACAACCTCTTTGTTTCTCTTTGGGAATCAACAACTCTGCTACTCTCGGCAAAACAAAAACTTTTCAATTATAAGCATTTCATTAATCTTAGATAATTTATTATATTATGTGCATTGACATATTAATATTAACCTTTTTTCATAGAGAATTTGATTTCCCCAATAAAATCTTTATTTGAATTTGTAAATCAGTATCTAGATAGTTTAGCTTAAGGGCGAACCCAGCTTTTTGGAGGAGGACCAAGACGAGAGAGTTATAAATAAATTAACTATAAAAAAGAAAATTAATAATAATCATTTTCTTTTCATTAATTAATTTTCACTAAGTGTTTATTGATTTTTTATTTAAATTAAAATTTTTAAGATTCACCCCCTGACCATACCTTTAGCTTAATTTTTAAGTAAAACTTATTTTCAAACTCAGCTGTTATATAGAGGAATATCCCAGAGTTAGCTTTTATATAGTACCTAGAGTCCTACATATTATAACCTCTCTTTTCAATTCAATTTACTAAAGAGCCACTTATGAATATTAATTTTAGCACCCACAGGAGACAATGTTTAATGATCATTACGAAGAATGATTTTGGCGGAATCTAGAAGAGAAAGAGAAATCCAATTATTTATTCATGCAAGGCTTCTATTAGCTGTTTACAGCCGTCTCAATTCAAGTAGTGAATTCCGTGATTCTCAATATGAAATTGAATGGTCGGCCTAAATAGAGATCTTAGAAAGTACATACTTCTATCTCTTCTAGGAATGCAATTACTAATGGCTTAAGAGTAAAGAACATAAGTAATGTTAAAAGATTATTAATAAAATTCACTCCTCCATAAAGAAAAACAAAATAAATATTAAATTCCATCTCAAATTCCTTCCAACTCTTTTATTCCTATGACCTTCAGAGACTGGAACTCACTTCCAACCACCGTCTTTCCCGCGACTTATAACCTTCAGCTGTTTTTAAGATCTGCATCCACAGATACCTTCTACTCCTACCCAGCCCGTAAAATCCCCTCTTCTTCTTTTCACAATGGAGGGGCCAACCCAGCCGAAAGGGCTTTAGGGATGCACATTTTTGGTGTATTTCCTTCTCACATCCATATCATTAAAAAAAATAAACTCTTTCATTCCAATATTTTTTTTATCCTTTCGGGAAAAAGCTTATTTAGCTGGATCCTATGTGAGTTTTATATTATACTGTATATGTATTCATGTAAGAGTGTGTGAGAATTGGTGTAGCACATATATAGCGATTGTTTAATTGAAAAGATTTTTTGCCGGGAGTTGTTGATTCTTAAAGACAAATCAAAGACGTTGTCTTTTACTACATCAAGCAGAGGAAAACCTGATTGATTTCTTAAAAAATTAAAATTAATTTGAACGAAATTTTCTCTTTGGAGAGAGACGGGCTGGTAAAATTTTCAGCTGAAAGTAATGGAAGGCAGTCCAAGGGTATTGAAGAAAGAAAAATTTATCTCATTTCCAAATAAGGTGTATTTATTGGATTCTTTTCTTTCTTTCCTCCTTTCCTTTTGAACCAACGTTTCGGAGGATTCTTCCCTGCCTTCCATTATTTTCAGATGAAAATTGTAGCAGTCCGTCTCTCTCCAAAGAGAAAATTTCGTTCAAATATATTAAAATTAAAATTTAAAAATATAAATTACTAGGTAGGATTCACAAATAAAATACAAATTGCTTATAAGCAAGACTCTATATATATTTCGGGTTACGAGCCCATCTTCAGGAGTTCAAATAGAAAACTTCTCATAACCAAATTGTCTTTTATTTGTGAAATCCACCTAGTAATTATATTTTTAAATTTAAATTTAAATTTTATTAAATTTGTTTCACTAAGAATCTACACTTCTCCCTGTACAACCTCAATGATTTCTCTTTATTGCTATTGTCTTTTGACTTTGGAAATTTTTTAATAAATGATGAACAATAAATATTTTTTACTCGTGTTTTATATGTCATATTGATTCTTCTCAAAGGAAAAACCAATGGCCCGGATTGTTTTTTTACACCCCGGTTCTTTTCCCGAGGAGGTGATTACAGTCTTTCTAACATAATAAAAACCATTCATAACACTCTAAAATAGCTCATATCAGAAACTTCGTGTCCAGAATCAAATAGAAAAATAAGATTGGAGTAATTTTTGGGCACAGACTGTTAAGTGAGATTGAGTGGGTGATGAGGCAGACCAAAAAAAGAAGATAATTTATACCATCTTTTTATTCATAAACCGATGTTTCGGAGGCTATTCCCTCCTTCTTCAGGGTTTTGAAAAGTCAATGAAGAAAATCCAATTAGACATTCCCTCTGTCTCCTTCACTGACTTTTCAAAACCCTGAAGGAGGGAATAGCCTCGGAAACCTCGGTTTATGAATAAAAAGATAGTATAAATTATCTTCTTTTTTTGGACTGCCTCATCAAAATATCCACTCAAAATAGAAAAATATTCACGTTCACTAGATGTGTAGGATCAAGACTACATATTGGGTCCAGTGCTAGTATCATAGGTCGCAAGACACTGAAATTGGAAACAATTTCATTCATTCCAAGGAAACGCGATCTCAGTTGATGGTTACTGATGATGTCTAATACACGATAGAATCACTATAGTTCAGTTTAAACAAGCTTTCAGGATCTTGAAGACGTTCATCCTGGCAAATTTCATCAAAATGACGTTTCACCTTCCTCTGACGAGTTCTAGGAAATTCAGGGTTTAAATTTGTTGCCGTATCAATGATACGGGGCCTCCGAGCTACAGGGGACCCGATGTGTGTAAGCAAAGTCGGGTAGAAGGTCCCTCCGACGAATTTTGATTCAGGGCCCATCTAGGGCAAGCTAGCCTACTGCTGGGTGATATATTTTCCAACAAATGCATTGAAATTTTGATATATTTTTTTGTTTAACTTGTGTATGCATGTAGGTAACTTAAATTAATTAAAGATAAAACTAATATATTTTACTAAATGTTTTAATAATAAATGTTTGGATCCTCCTGTGCTCACACGGCTCTGTTGGGCCGGGGGCCCCTTCCGACTGGGGGTACGTGGTATTTTTTCGACTTGCCACCCTATAGTTACGCCACTGATATTGGCTCAAGATCATTAATATAAATTGATTTTCCTATTTAAGTTACTAGTATTAGCCAAAGTAGTTTTATAAGCCTGTTGCCTTCCAACAGGTGGGAGACAAATTGCCACATTATAAATATAATACATGTCTACTAAATGGATATATTATTAGGAAAAGAAAATATTTTCTCTATCTCCAATCAATAACAATAAATATTTCAATAAATAACACTTGTTATTTTATTATTTTAATGATTGGACATTTTAACTCTAATTATATAGGATTATTTTACTGAAGTGAACTCCCTTTTAATAAATCAATTATTTAGCTAATTGTCAACCTTTTTAGCCATGTAACCAGAGCCTCCGAGAGGGAGAATGTCTAAAAGTGAGGATAAATATTTTTCAAATATGATTTATTTCTGTCTGTGTCTGTCGGTTTGGATTTTAATACTCGTTTTTAGTGCCATAATGTTTATCATTTTTAGATTAGATTTTTGTCTTTCTAGCTTCATAGCATTAGAAAATGTAAATAATCAGAAACTGGTCAAATGCGAGTCGGATAAGCATAGCAAGGGTTCCGTAATTTACATTATAAAGAATTTAATTTTATTTATTTTCTTCGAAAGACGGAATAGTAAGCGAAATAAGCAGGTTATAATGAAAGGCAGTCCATAAATTATTTAAATTTTACTCAATTTCCGACGTTTTGGAGACTTTTTTCTCTCCTTCTTCAGGGTATTGAATAGTTATTGATGGGTGAGTATAACTCGGTTCCCATTTGTCTCTCCTTGTACTTGGTTATCTTGTACATTTATGGTATAATGTTGAAAAATATTGTAATATTGCTGCAATCACTGAAAGGAGAGACAAATTGGAACCGAGTTATACTCACCCATCAATAACTATTCAATAGTGAAGTTAATTTTCTCATTAATATATCAAAGAATAATTAACACATTAACGAGAATTGTTTTTGATCGCGGTTTTTAAATAAGATATATATTAGAAAATTAACTTCACTATTTCAAGTTAGAAATATATAAATTAAATAAAATATAAAAATCATCTGCATTCGACTCGCGATCGAATCAAATACAGTGATACCTCGAGATACGAGTTTAATTCGTTCCGTAACCTTGCTCGTATGTCAATTTGCTCGTATCTCAAAGCAATTTTTCCAATTGAAATTAATTGAAATGCCATTAATCCGTTCCAGCCCCAAAAATGCTACCCCCAATTGTTTTTGTTACGTGTTTTTGAATAAGAAAAATGTATTTATAAATGGCAAATATTGTACAAAAACAAAATAAAAGAGAATGTAAAGCAAAAAAAAAATGGTTTTATAAAGTCCACATATTTGTGTTTTGGTCACTTAAATTCAACTTACACACAACTTAAATGCTACTGTGCTTAATTTTAGTCACTGCTTTTTCTCTTCACTGGTTTTTGCCTTTTTCGCCGGATTCAAAAAAAACTGTCCAAGGAGGTTTGTTTCTTCTTTCCTTTCAGAATGCTGCAGAAATGAGTTAAGCAAGTGTCATTAAATAGCTCCAATGCACGACCAGTTGCAACTTTTTCAGGGTGTTTCTTTTCCACGAACTGTGAAACTCTCTCCCACATTCCCAAGATCTCTTTTATCTCACTTGTAGAGAAAACCTCCTCCACCTCTGGCTCTTCCTTCAAACCATTTCTTGCAGAACCCCCGAATGCTGCTGCGACTTTGTTGTAACTGTTTACCCACTGCCTAGTGACCTATGCCTTCGGTTTGCCCTCCACATAACTTGCAGTTTTTCTTTTAAAATCTTATGTGACTTAAAGACTCTGGGGTTTTCCTAATGGTATACAAGCAGAGCCTTTATCTTGTAGTCGCCACTCGCATTGGCACACAGTGCCAGAGTTAGTCTATCCTTCATGGGTTTGTGGCCTGGCATTATCTTCTCCTATGCCGTTATGTAAGTCCTATTCGGCATCTTCTTCCAGAAAAGTCCTGTTTCGTCAGAGTTGATGACTTGTTAGGGGATGTATCCATTGGCTTCTATCAGTTCGGAAAAGGTTTCGCAGGTGGCCATTGCTCGTATCTCAAATGTCGCTCGTATATATATAATATATATATATATATATAAATCGTATATATAATAACTCGAATGTTAGGGCACTCGTATCTCGAGGTACCACTGTACAGGAAACTTATCATTAATTAATGGCAAACACCTAACACACGTGTTAACAGATCAGGCGCTCTGGACTGGGAGATTTAATATATAACACCTGAGATTTCAAATTCATTTGGTGATCCATATCAGTGTTTGATATAAAAAGTGTCATGCGGTCCAGTCGCGCAAATGATGCTGGATTATAGCCAAATGAATCACATCTTTTTCATTCTCTCTTGGTCCAGACTTAAGACTCAACAGACTCCACTTCCTTCAAACAGCAGTAGTCTCGCGAAATATATCTTATTTAAAAAGCGCGATCAAAAACAATTCTCGTTAATGTGTTAATTATTCTTTGATATATTAATGAGAAAATTAACTTCACTATTTCAAGTTAGAAATATATAAATTCGGATATTATTTTCACTTAATATTTGACAGAAATCATCTGCATTCGATTTGCGATCGAATCAAATACATGAAACATTTGATTAACTATTCAATACCCTGAAGAAGGAGAGAAAAAGTCTCTGAAACTTCGGAAATTGAATAAAATTTAAATAATTTATGCACTGCCTTTCATTATAACCTACTTATTATAAAGAATAATTCAGATATAAAATTCGATCTATAATATCGTTGATAAGGAGAGAATGAGTGAATTTGTGGAGTTTTTTAATCATTTTAAGTTTAGGCACATTTGAACGCCGCGACAGGTACACGCACCTAAACATTTGTTCTGGCTCTCTCTCAAACCGTCATTTCAAAGTGGATTAAATTTAAAAAAAAATAACCTAATTCTACTTAAGAAGATATTTACAGGGATGCCTTCGACCTCGTGATAATTTTTACTTTCTCATTTATATTCTATAGAATATACTAATGTGAATTATTGCGATGCCCTATCTGGGTCCTGACTCTTTGATTTTTTTTTTGATTTTCGACCCCTCAAAAGATCCGACCCTTCCTAAAATAATTAATACAACTTTCGATTTTAGGGAAAATGAATACTTATAAGTTATAAATTTCAAGTTTCTTTAGTTTAGCTAGAATACTATGAAAATAGGTCAGAAAGAGAGACAGATATTGTTTCGTCACTAATAGGGTTGCTCTTGAACGGCAGCCTAAAATCGATTTAAAAGTTATTATTATTATTTTTTAATTAAATTAAATTATAATTAATACGCTTTTTACTAAAAGTTTTTATTATTATAGTAGATATTCATCAATTAAATTTTTTACTATTTTTATCTAGGATAATTTTTAGAGCTCACTACAGGTTGTACGGCACTCAATGTTTATAATTTTCTGATTTGAAAGTTGGTTCAATTTCACTAAAGACTTTGACTAATATCAACACTTAATTATCAGATGCGGCCTGAAGTGCGATCGCAGTAGGGCCCGCGTTTCTGAAGGCATCGCAGATAATCAATAGAATTACTTATTCGTTTGAGAAAAGGTTCGAAATATTTCGTGAACATGAAAATTATTTGGTTTTTTATATACATAATTCAGACTATATTAAGAAAATTTTTATGACTGTTTAGAATAATTTTGTTTATGGAATAATATGCTTCTTAAATAAAATTCACGTTGTATAATATAATATTATTATTTTATTATATTATTATTACACCAGGTGGTGTGAGGGTGGGGTTTGTGGGTTGGGGGTTCAGGGGGTCCCCTGGCTAGCAAGAGGGCCGCCGAAGGCGGGCCTTGCAGCCAGTTTTAAATAAGATTAAATAAAATAAATTGCTGTAAAATTAATAATGTAATGGAAATTCATTCTTAACTTTTAAGGAGATAGGTGTTGGTTCTAGGTGAAACATTTTTATATAATAATAAAACTTGAGTAAGATGCGAGGTAGGTTTCACAAAAAAACCTACCTCGCATCTTACTCAAGTTTTATTATGAAATAAATGGGCAAACTTTGAACTCTGTGAAAACCAATCTGTGATCCCAAGAAAAAGTGAAATTAGATCTTTATGGCTCCTAGGAAAATTTTAACATCTTATTGATTACTGAGCACGCTATACTTGATCTACGTGTACAAACGTACTAATATTATGTATCGATTTGGTATTTAATTTATGCTATGCCATAGGAGTAGAATATAGATGTAATTACAGTGAAGTGTGAAAAATTGAAGATTTACCTTTTTCTTGAGATGATCTTCAATCATAACCGAACTGATCATAAATACATTGCCTATGCTCCCAAAAACTGCCAAGCTAGCGAGAATCAGTAACCGAACAACCCGACTCCAATCATCGCTCAAAGTTACCGGCAAAAAACCATCATACTCGCCAGATGTGGAATTCGCGAGAGCCGAACGCACCGTCATTCCTAAAAGAACAAAAATCATATATTCAAAAATTTTATTTAATGTAGAAGAATATTTATATTATTCTACTTATAACCAAATCATTTATATATAGTTTTTAAGGAATTTGGTGTTGGTACTTGGTGAAACATTTTTTAAAATTATTGGATAAAAATACTTGGTACAAGTATTTTTTATCCAATAATCATTTATATATAATGAACTATCTACCTAGTTTATAGGTCAATCAGTTATTGGAAATTATTTTAAGTTAAAATGAGAACCTATTCTTAAAATAACCATAGCATATTAAATGCAAAATATAAATAAATAAATGAAATCTATTTAAAAGAAATCATTATCATTTATTTATTTATTTAGAAAGTCAAGGCAAAATTTTATATAATATGCCTACTATGATGGATATGTCCTCAAGATCTCTCATTACCGCTCGCAATTCTTTTTGGTCCCCTAAATTTTATCATAATACACATTATGGCTCAAAATTTTAATTTCTTTCATTTATTATCATTCATTGTTGAAATGCTTCCATTTTGGCTGTTTCCAAAGTGCATACCAAAAATGAAACAAACGTTCATTAAACATTAATAAATTTGGAAAGAATTACACCAAGCCATGAAAAGTTTTTATTTCTCTTTATGTATTAGGATTTACCATTACCCTATTTAAACGACATGCAAAATAAAGTTACCTATTTCAGCTAATCGTTTTAAATTTATACAGTAGGTATAGATTTATAGATATCAAAGTGGAAGCTTAGTTTGGACGCAGCCTTACTTCTCAAAATTCACTTGGTGCTTACAAATGATCTGATCAATATGGTTCCTATAATTGAAGAGTGCCCACAGCGGGATGGGGGTTAAGACGCAGAGTGCGCCTTTGAAATTTCTGTGAGGGTTGCTAAAAATAAAACAGTCAAGTTTTATAACTTGAACAAAGGGTAATAAAAACCTCTTCTAATTCTTTACAATTGAATAAAATACACTGTACTGTTATTCTTCTTTTTTGTCAGGGGGAGTCATGAAGCTAGAAGGGAGGGATACACCTGTATAATTATTGCTAACATGTACGAGTAAATTGAAAATAACTTTAAACATTTACATTTTATTTATTTTTGCTACACCCTTGAATTTTTGAAGAAATATTTGCAAATCAAATCGTCTTCTGATTTAGCGATAAAAAGAGCATCGTTTCTATAGTAAATGATGATTGCTTTATCTCCCATCTTAGCTTTGAATGTTCTTTACTTTGTTGATCATCTTGTTCATTATCAGATTCAATAGGGCAGGATTCGCTCCTTTTGTTGTTTTGATGAGCCCATGAAGGCTACAGAGGAAGAAGAGAGAAAGTACTAGAAAAAACAAATCGAATTCCAGACTATTGAACTATTTTATCCCTCTTTAGATAAAGTTTTATAAATACACTGTTCTGAAAGTTTGTAAAGGATTACAGTCACGAGAAAATAGAAATATCATTTTATTCCTAAAATGCAAAAAAGAAAGAATGTGCTAATTATATGAATTTTTTTATTCAAAAGCTAAAAATATCATGTCCTTCAAATGTTATCTATATTCAAATTTGATTGCTATAAGTAAATGCATTTAAAAATATTTTGTAAGGTGTTATCTATAAAGAGTAATTAGTAAATCAACAAACTCACTAGTAAAAAGTATTAATTAATATTTAAATATATTTTTTAATATATATTCGCCATTTTCTTTCTAGAATGGGCGTTGCTTATCTCTGATTTTATTCTTCCTATTGGTTCTTTTGATCTATCTTTTTTATTACTCATTAGTTTATTTTTTAAAGCTATTTCTAATTGGGTAAAAATACGCTAATAAAAATTAAAAAAGAAACACGTCCCTTTTAGTTTAAAATGGCTGACCCTTGATCAATGGCTGTCAGTTTCGCCTTTTATAAGATTGAAACCGATTTTCTTTCTTTTCGATTTTTTTACTTTGACCTGTTTAGCAATGGATTTAAAAATTAGAATATGATTTTAAGGTCTCATAAATCTATTAAGACAATCTTCAGCCATTGTCTGACGGTATATACCTGTATGGTAGAGATCGACCAAATGAAGAGAAAAAGGGTAGATCTCAGAGAAATGAAATTTCAAACTTAGGTAGAGTATCTGCTGTCCATTAAACCCATTTGGGAATTGTTTATTTTTAAATTGATTAATCTAAATTTGAAGTTAAAAAGAAATAGAATCGCGGAGCATATCATAACGTTTTTCATTAAAAAACAAATAAATTTTCAATATTAAAAAATAAATAAACAATTTTTTAATAATAAAAAATAAACAAACAATTTTTAAATATTAAAAATAAAAATGAAATAGCAAGTTGATTATTGTTTATCAAATTGAAACTTTAGAGCTAATATTGAACCAATTTCTTGTAATTTGATTCATATTAATCTTTATTAAATTATTAATTATATGATGTTGTATGTAATGAGATTGTGTATATTGTGGATGAAAATATCAGTGTTTTAAAACCCACGCACGCCTCTGCCTAAAGGTCAAGCAACGACAGAGGGTTCTTTTGAATTATCAAGATTTTCACTCGAGTAAACAGAGAGAGATTTTTCATCTTGTGATCTCTGATAAATTACATTGACCCTTTTTTATATTTCTTCGGCTTTAGTGAAATATAATCTGGTTTATATTTGATATTTTCATCCTCTAGGTTTTCATTTAGTTGAAACTAAAGTTAAACAAAAGAAAGAAATCCCTTTCTATATTTTAATTAAAATTCGAAATTTTAGTGAATATTCTAGAATTAATTGAAATTCTCAAGTTTGTAACAAAATTTAATCAACTTTATAATTGAACTAACAGTTCCGAGGTTATTTAAAATAATTAATTATTGTGATTTAAATAATAAAGCAAAGTTCAATCAAAGTTTAAGAAAATTGTAATCAAATATTACATTTTTTAAGGCAATTTTCAAAGGATATATTAAAGATCTTATTAGATATGTTTGAATACCTAGATATATATCAAAGTGGCTGTTGCCCCTTAGGAATCAATTCTAAAATATCTAAACCCGACAAATGGCTATTCTGGCGAATTCGAATCATGGAATTTCCGATGATGTACAGTCCTTTTAACATAAAATAAAAAATTTCTAATATCTCCCTTGATTCCTTGGTTTATCGTAAATTCGTCTCCGATCTTTTTCTGTATTATCATAGTGTTTATTAGGGCGAGATAAAGCCACCCTAGCAGCACAAAACGTATTGGAACTATATAGTTTCCTTATATAGGAACCATCATCAAAGCGAAACGCGTTTAATGTATCAGAACTATACAGGCAGCCTATATAGTTACCATATAATTACTGTGTCAAAACTATATGGGCACCCTAGACAGACCCAACACTAAGACTATGTTGGTAGCCTGCACCGACCCGACACCAAGGCTATATTGGCAGCACACACCGACCCACCGTCTCCAATCTTTTTCTGTATTATCATAGTGTTTATTAGGGCGAGATAAAGCCACCCCCCTCCCCCAAGGGAAAAACACATCATTTTTGAAGGTTCAGAACTTCTTTGCTGTTAAAATAGAAAATAATCGAACCAACGAATTCGCTAATTTATTTATCTATGACTTCTAGAGACTGTAATTCGCTTCTTGTCCTGCAATTTACAACCTTCAGTTGTGTATCTACAGGTACCTCCGATTTTGACTCAGCTCCTCTAATTTATTCCTATTCTCCTTCATTTCATGATGAAGATGATATAAGAGTTGCACCTTCTTGGTATAACACCTTCTCGCATTAATATCAAATTAAAATAAACTGCAACGGATCGTTGCTAAACTTTATCCAAATTCATTTGAAATATTAATATGTTTATTCCTTTATTATTAATCAGATATCACTTGCTATTTGCAGTTCATGTTGACTTTAAGTAAAAAATAATGATCGATTCTCATTTAATAGTCGAGGAATAACCATTCTACTGAATTTTGACGTTTCGGTTTTTATTGGTAACCATTGCTGAAGACATGGAGGAATCGAGTTAAAATCAAAAATAGTGATCGATTCTGATCTAATACTTGAGGAATAACAATTCTACATTAGGTTTTTGACGTTTCGATTATTATTGGTAACCATTGCTGAAGACATGGAGGAATCGACTTAAAATCAAAACGACTAAATTCATTTATGGCAAACAACTCAAGCTTGAGTTGTTTACCAAAAAATAATTTAGTCTTTTTGATTTTAAGTCGATTCTTCCACGTTATCAGTAGAGGTTGCCATTAATAGTCAAAACATCAAAAATGGAATGCAATAAGGTTATTCCGCTAGTATTAGATAAGAATCGATCGTTATTTTTGATTTTAAGCCGTTCCTCCATGTCTTCAGCAATGGTTACCAATAATAATCAAAACGTCAAATACCTAATGTAGAATTGTTATTCCTCAAGTATTAGATGAGAATCGATCACTATTTTTGATTTTAACTCGATTCCTCCATGTCTTCAGCAATGGTTACCAATAAAAACCGAAACGTCAAAAATCCAATATAGAATGGTTATTCCTCAAGTATTAGATCAGAATCAATCACTATTTTTGATTTTAACTCTATACCTCCATGTCTTCAGCAATGGTTACCAATAAAAACCGAAACGTCAAAAATCCAATATAGAATGGTTATTCCTCAAGTATTAGATCAGAATCAATCACTATTTTTGATTTTAACTCTATACCTCCATGTCTTCAGCAATGGTTACCAATAAAAACCGAAACGTCAAAAATCCAATATAGAATGGTTATTCCTCAAGTATTAGATCAGAATCGATCACTATTTTTGATTTTAACTCGATTCCTCCATGTCTTCAGCAATGGTTACCAATAAAAACCGAAACGTCAAAAATCCAATATAGAATGGTTATTCCTCAAGTATTAGATCAGAATCAATCACTATTTTTGATTTTAACTCGATACCTCCATGTCTTCAGCAAAGGTAACGGATAAAAAAACAACGCAGTTGCTATGGTTACTTATAAAATTTCCTCCCAAATTTTTATCATTTCACAGCGAGAAGCCTAACCATTCTTACTTAAACAAGTTTAAATGAGCTATATTAACACGATCAAATGAATAAATATTAAAGTTTTTTTTTAAATATTGGTAAAATAAGGAATTAAAAAAATGTACAATCTTACTCTAGAGTAAAGTACTTTAAAATATACTTTTACTAAAAACTTTATTTAACCTTTTTTTGTTGTCCCCAAGGTACTTAATTAGGATTTTAAATTTCATCAAAATTGGTTAAGTCATTTTCAAGATATTTAGAAAAAACTAAAAAAGTACTGAAATAAAGTACTAATGTTTGTGGGCCGATATGTACCAAAAACTAACCAGCGCTTCATTTTGTTAAACAAATGCGTAGGTTTTCAATTTCATTTCAATCGGTGCAAAGGTGTGGAAAAAATCGTGGACGAAAAAAACGATAACACACACACACACACACATACATACATACATACATACATACATCCCCACGCACTTCCAAAAAAATGACACTTTTTGGCCTCTCGACGAGATCCCTGGTAATTTTTGGCAAAACCGTCACGTGCTAAAATTCAACCTAATTGAATACTACAATTTGTGACCTTAATTGAGTCCATGGGTTCCGTAGTCTTTACCTGAGGACCCTTTGAAGTCCCGCTTGGCGCGAGAGCGATTACAATACTTTACCCATGCTTCGTATTGGATAAAGTAAAAATCTTTGATAAAGCCTTTGTATGGTATACCTACCATAAATTGTTTTTAATCAAATTAATTTTAATGTGTGGTTTAATTAGCATTTAAGTGATCTTTGAATTTAAAAATATTTTTTTCAAAAATTAAGAAACCCCTTTCTTTCTAATCTTTGATTTTTACCTTAACTTTAGTACCTAGTTTGTATCAAATTTTTCATACTCTTCCTCAGGATCGAAAATTAAATGTAGTTATGAGATAATTTCATCACTATTAATAAATATAATATACTCAAAAAGATACGATTAAGATATCGAAATGCCGGCAAGCTAAACAGAAAATGTAATATGTAAAAAATACATTTTCTTATTCAACTTGGCTAAACTCTGTTCTCCTGGTCGCCATTGAAGGAATAAATTTCCACTTCAACCTAAAATCTACCTACCTAGAATAAACTTAAAATTTGTTACATACTTACTACCTTTGATAAGGTGTGAGTTAAATAAAATAAATAAGGCAGCCAATTACATTGATAACCTTATTATTTGAATATGTGTCGATGTTTCAATAGTCTATTTCCATCTCCTTCAGGACAAATATTTGTTTCAATTGTTAATAAGGAGCTTTTTAGACTGATATGCGTTATTTTATTACTAGGTATATCAAATTTATTTTTCAAAAAATAACACTTCTAAATATAGACCGAATTAAATCCTAAGCTCAGTAATCTATTGAGAAGGTGGTTCGAGCAGTGTCCCGCTCAGAGAGCAGATCTCAGGGTGCGTAGAGATGGCCAATAGTAAACCATGTAAATTTATTGTTTATTAAACTATTACAGTAAAAATCGCAAATTTTCAACTTTGAGTTATGTTGTTATTTCATTATAAATCTCTGTTATGAATTACTATAAACTTGCAACTTGTCTATTGCTGAAAGAAAAGGAGTTCTTCTTGTACCATGGACCGAGTATTAAATACCATATATATTTATATATGACATTGTGTTTTAAAACTAGTGACGTTTTTCAGACTGATTGTTTAACACCACCGGGCTGGGGGCTCATACATTGGGATCTATTTCTAGAAAAGACAAAATTGGGGAGGGGTAAAAGTTGTACATTCTAAAGCTTGTATGGTAGCAAAAGAGGCAAGTTGCGACACTGTATTTTGTCTTATATCTATATTATTAATAAAAAGAAGAAAAAATATCAATATTTCTCAAAAAAAAAAAAATAAAACGTTTTAAACATCCTATAAGAAACTTTTAAACCCACTTGTGTTAATATTATAAATCAAAGATCAAAAAAATTAAATTACTCTAAAAAAGTTGGAACTTTCTAAATACCCTATTAGAGACTTTTTAAGCACCTTGTATTTATATTATTAGTCAAAAAGTAAAAAATATTTATATTTCTCCAAAAGCGGGAATGTTTCTAAATAAGAAATAAGAAATTTTCAAAAACACCCTGCATTTATATTATTAAATAAAAATCAAAAAATATTTTAACAGACAATCTAAACACCCTGTATTTATATTATTAATCAAAAGGTTAAAAATTTTAATATTTCTCCAAAGAGGACTGGTACTTTCAAACACCCTTTTAAAGACTTTATAAGCACCCTGAATTGATATACGAATAATTAATCTGATGTGCGTTCTAGCTGGCCACGACTTTTATTTTCTTTCATTTCTTTTGCGATTATCATTTTCTCCGTATTTGATAGAGATAAAGAAGTCGGCCAGTTTATTAAATTTCGTTTTAGTTTCAAGCGAATCTTTCTGAGTGCAAGTTCGATTTCCCTTAATGTGAATCAAAGAAGTTTCGACATTTCCTGAGCAAGGGGAATAATAATGTAAGTACCTACAAACATAAATGCTCCTTTATTAAGGATTATTCACCCTATATATCGTCATAAAATATTTTAATTACCTTGGAAATAAAAAATTGTTTTATTATTTCTTTAAATTAAATACTTGTATAATTTACTCTAGTTTAATTATTTGCAAGTTGAAGATTATTTTCATGTGAGATTTCAGAAAATGAAAAACACGCTGTGCGTCTATAGTTTTGAATTCACTAGAAAATATTTATTTATTTGTCTAGCAATGTCTAAAATATGGAAAGAAAATTTGTCAAGTTTGATTATTTACTAAATGTTTGTCTGTCGGTTTAGACCCATAAACCCATGATATAACTTTAAAATGTTTAAGAAAGTTTATCCAGATGCCATTTTTTTTATTTATTATAATTATAACGTAGAAATGATTAGATTTTGGGATTTCTAGCTTTTTAACCATCCGGTTGAACAGTATAGAAATTTAATAGTTAATGAGTTGAAACTTTACACCTATGTTATTGATAATCATTTACCTTTCTGACAAAAATTCAAGGCGCCTCGTTAAATAAAGGGGAAAGACAATAAACTATAAGAAGCATTCATGTGAACGATTTCCCTAAAAATAATTATGGAGAGGATACTCTATATAAAGTAATCACCAAATCTCAGAATCGGGGAGAGGAAGAAGAAGCTTTGAGTAGTGTTTTTAAATCAAATAATTTATCTATGTAGTATTGTAATAGAATAAAATTAAAATTAATTCTTATAAAACATGATCCTAAGAAACAAATATTTGTTCTGATAAGGTGAAAGTAAATCATCGAAACGTCAATATATATATATATATATACCTATATATATTAAATTAGATTTTTAAATTATTTTATTTTAATTTTCTAAGTGAAATTAAGTAGGCTTCATAATTCTTTGAATGAAATGAGTGACACGTCAATATTAATGATTTTTGAAAATATTAAAATATTAATGACGAAACTTGACATCTTCATTAAAGATTTGGAAATGAAAATCATGAAATATTTTCATCAATTACAAAAACATTTTCAAAAAACAATTTTGGAAAATACTCTTCATATTGAGGAAAAAGTAAAAGTTGTAAAACAAAAAGAAAACGTAAACCTTCTTTAGAGGATTTTAAAAATGAGAACCAAAATAACGGGTCAACTGTTAAGTTTTTCTGTTAACATAGAGTATTTTCGGTATTTCTAAAATTATTGGCACCTCCACCTATCTCCATATTTCCAAGTATCGCTACAAATTTAATGACACACGGGCTAGTATTAAAAAAATAATGAACAAAATTTGACACACTACTCAAAAAGGCTCGTCATCACCGCCCTAGATCAGCGGTTCTCATATTCATAAGGTTAAAGGAGTTAATACTTATTTTAGATAACATTCAACATTGGCGTGTCCACAAACCCCTCTAGCAAGATATCTAGTAAAATTTTTTATTATATTCTTTATGATTTTAAACAGTTCCTTAATAAATATTTTTACTATTTTAGTAACTAAATATATAATATATAATAACTAGTTTTGTAATAAAATTACATAAATTAATCAAATTACATCTATTCATTTTCGCAAAATTCAAAAATCATATTAAAATGTTATTATTTTGAGAAGCTTTACTATTATTAGTTTTAAATAAATAATTTCAGTATTAAATAATTAAAAGCGTTAATGTAAACTGGTATTTATCATTTTATTTTAAAAGCAAGCTATTGTTAACCTGATATAAATAAATCTGATAAAATAAATCTTTCTTTCTGATTTATAATTCTAATTGAGAGAAGTTTTTCGGGACGAGAGACAGTCCCCTCCGATTATCATAGGTACATTATTTGTTATGGATTTTTTCTAATTATTATTATGAATTCATCAAATCACTAGTACCGTCTACAGTTTTAAAATAAATTAAGCTTTTCAAATGTTCTCAAATTCAATATAATATAAAATACAGCATTCACACGAAAGTGAAGATTGCCATTTTTAAATTCTTCTTCGATGCCACTCCTCTGAAAAGAGACATTGAGACCAAACAGTAGTATATACTATATATTATCCATAGAACCCTCAGTTTGTGAGTCCTCTCACTTGGCAGCTTTTCAGTAAATTAATATTATTTCGAATTAAATATTCTCATTTGAAAAAATCTCTAAATATTTAACTAAAATTATTGCCAAGAATACTTTTTATATAAACAATTACTTCATTGGATAAACTTTTTTTATGAAAAGAGTCTATTTGCATGAGCTATTGTGATTTTCATTGAATTTCAAACATGCTGCCGGCAACTATATTGTTTATGGTCCGCGAATGCGTCACTGGGAAACATATCGACATTTTACTATATAATCTATTCAGAGATAACCCTTTATATTTTTTTAATTTATCCAATGCGAAGCATGGGGAAAGTATTGTAATCGGTCTCGCGGCAAGCGCGACTTCAAAGGGTCCTCAGGTAAAGACTACGGAACCCATGGACTCAATTAAAGTCACAAATTGTAGTATTCAATTAGGTTGAATTTTAGCACGTGACGGTTTTGCCAAAAATTACATGGGGTCTCGTCGAGAGGCCAAAAAGTGCGATTTTTTCATTTAGTGCGTGCGGATGGATGGATGTATGTATGTATGGATGCATGTTATCGCTTTTGGCCCACGATTTTTTCCACACCGTTGCACCGATTGAAATGAAATTGAAAAACCTACCATTAGTTTAACAAAATGAAGCGCTGATTAGTTTTTGGTACATATCGGCCCACAAACATTAGTACTTTATTTCAGTACTTTTTTAGTTTTTTCAAATATCTTGAAAATGACTTAACCAATTTTGATGAAATTTAATATCCTAATTAAGTACCTTGGGGACCACAAAAAAGGTTAAATAAAGTTTTTAGTAAAATTATATTTTAAAGTACTTTACTCTAGAGTAAGATGGTACTTTTTTAAATTTTTAAATTCTTTAAAATTTATTCATTTGAAAGTTTTAATATAGCTCATTTAAACTTGCTTGAGTAAGAATGGATAGGCTTCTGTACTCTTGTGAGGAATGCTTATAAAATATGGCGAGTTGTTTCTATCCGTTACCTTTGCTGAAGACAGAGAAATCGATGTTAGAACCAAAAATAGCGATTGATTCTCATCTAGTACTTGAGGAATAACCATTCTATATTGGATTTTGACGTTTCGGTTTTTATTAGTAACCATTGCTGAAGACATAGAGAAATCGACTTTAAACCAAAAATAGCGATTGATTCTCATCTATGTACTTGAGGAATAACCATTCTATATTGGATTTTTGACGTTTCGGTTTTTATTAGTAACCATTGCTGAAGACATAGAGAAATCGACTTAAAATCAAAAATAGCGATTGATTCTCATCTAGTACTTGAGGAATAACCATTCTATATTGGATTTTTGACGTTTCGGCTTTTATTGGTAACCATTGCTGAAGACATGGAGGAATCGACTTAAAATCAAAAATAGTGATTGATTCTCATCTATTATTTGAGGAATAATAATTCTACATTCGATTTTTGGCGCTTGAGCTGTTTGCCATAAAAGAGTTTAGTCTTTTTGATTTTAAGTCTATTCTTCCACGTTTTCAGTAGAGGTTTGCCATTAATAGTCAAACATCAAAAATGGAATGCAATAAGGTTATTCCTCTAGTATTAGATAAGAATCGATGGTTATTTTTGATTTTAAGTCGATTCCTCCATGTCTTCAGCAATGGTTACCAATAATAATCGAAGGGTCAAAAATCTAATGTAGAATTGTTCTTCCTCAAGTAATAGATGAGAATCAATAGCTATTTTTGATTTTAAGTCGATTCCCTCCATGTCTTCACCAATGGTTACCAATAATAACCGAAATGTCAAAAATCGAATGTAGAATAATTATTCCTCGACTGTTAAATGAGAATCGATCATTATTTTTGAATTAAAGTCAACTGCAAAATTGCAAGCTGATATCTGATTAATAATAAAGGAATAAACATATTAATATTTCAAATGAATTTGGATAAAGTTTAGCAACTATCCGTTGCAGTTTATTTATATTGTAGTTTTAGTGTCCGAAATTTATTTCATTCGCTATTTTTATTGTTCTCATCATATTAAAGCCGAAATCAGTGATGTATTCAAAATAATTTCATTTCAAAAATAAACTAATTCATCGCCTTCGAGATAGTCTTTTATACATACACCCCAGTGTCGTTTTATAGTAAGACTTTCATGGCCCCTGAGTCAGGCTTCATTCTGGGGACCCTTGAAATATTTTTTCACTTATAATTACACGAGAGCTTTTTTTGCCGAAGTAAACTTCACATTATAATTGAGAATTTTTTGTTGCCTGGCAATTAAACGAAAAATCTGATCTGTAACAAAATTTTTCACGGAGTCCGTAGGACGAGTAATTTTTTTTTTGCAGTTTTTTGAGTTAAATTGCCCAAATGCAATACCAGTAAACCTCGAAATATAAAATATCAAGTTTACTTCGACCCAAAAAAAAGCTTGAGTGTAATTCGGTAAGACAATTTAATGAATCAATACGTAAATCACAAAATTAACAAAATTAAGACATAAATTAGTTTACACCGATGTGCCACCGATTTACACCAGTGTTGCTAGACACCGATGATGCAGGCCTACTAGAATCTTAAAGCTAGGTTCAGTTTTGTCGCTGGAAAAGTTAGGGTAAACTTTTTTCGCTGTCATAGTGTCAAAAACACCGTTGCTTATGCGACTTTTAGTGTATGAATTAAATTGTCAATATTATTTTTAATATTTTATATAATGCACTGAAACATGATAGAATTTTATAGACATTTTCCAGCAAGTTTGTCGGAATTGCAAGAAGTTTCTAGAAAAATCTAATAGAATATCTAGAATCTTCATAGAGTTTATAGAAAATCCAGTAATCATCCGATAATTCGAATAGAACTTTCTAGAAACTCATAAAAAGCTATTGAACTTCCTAAAAACCAATAAAAATTTATAGAATAACAAAATAAAATAAACTGCAACGGATCCTTGCTAAACTTTATCCGAAGTCATTTGGAATATTAATATTCCCTAATGTTCCCTAAATTTAAAATTTGTTATTAATATTTGTATTTCTTTAATATTAATCAGATATCACTGACTATTTGCAGTTCATGTTGACTTAAATTACAAATAGCCATCGATTTTCAACTAATATTACATGTGTGTGTGTGAATGTGTATTTATAGTAAAAGCGAATATATTTTGAGGTTTCAATAACTCAATTAATTACCGATATCTGTCTCATTAAAAAATCAATATAATTCAGGTACGTTCATTCATTTTTACGCTATGTAAAATAATCTAATTTTTAGTTATAAATATTTTTTAATCTATATTAATTAATTTTTATCATTATTTTTTATTTAAATCTTTTATCATTTAAATCTAGACAAGAGAATCAACAATTGAATTAGTGTGTGATTTTCATGGGTCTTTATGAGTACCACTAGTACTTTTAAACACTGCTAAATAATTAGTAAGGATCAGTGAAAATCGAATAGAGTGCTTTAAACACAGTTAAAAAATTAGTAGTAATAAGTGAAAATCGAATGGCGTGGGTTAAACAAGGTAAAATAATTACAATACTAAGCAGATTAAGATTATCACGGAAGATAAGCTAAGAATACCTTTCACTAATTGTTCACGAAGGGTATATAAGAGTGGGGGAAATTGGCAGAATGAAAAGTGGGGAGAAGATAGGGACAGTGAGGGGGGATAGGGACTATGTTTTGGAGAGGAGGAGATAGGGACAGTGAGTAGGGGGGAGATAGGGACAATGGTTTTGGAGTGGGGAGATGGGTAAGTATATAAGTGGGAGTGATAGGCAGATTGGAAGTGAGTATCAGCCAGTGACGGATGAAACATCAACTGTGAGTATTACAATATACCTTGTCCAACTTCATCCTACCTCTCAGCTGACTCTACACCTCAATAATAAACAACTTTACATGAGTTTTATTAAGGAATTTGAGATTACGAATAGGTTTTCTTATTTTATGGAAAACCAAATTCATTATCAATGGGTAACGAGTAGGTGTGTACTTCTTTGTTCTTTTAGATAACAAAAGTACAAACCTACTTCAGGGCATGGCATCCCTGCCCACGTGAGCTCATGATTTTTTTATCAAGAGAATCATGTCCTATCCCTAAACCTAATTAACTTCAATCCATGTTTTCACAGATCCTTATTCCTCAGGTAGTTGCTAAGTACAAACATACTTCAGGGCATGGCATCCCTGCCCACGTGAGCTCATGATTTTTTATCAAGAGAATCATGTCCTATCGCTAAACCTAATTAACTTCAATCCATGTTTTCACAGACCCTTATTCCTCAGGTAGTTGCTCGTCCTTCTAATACTAACATTGAGATTACGACTAAGGTTTTCTTATTTTATGAAAAACCAAATGCTTTATCAATGGGTAACGAGTAGGTGTGTACCTCTTTGTTCTTTTAGATAACAAAAGTATAAACCTACTTCAGGGCATGGCATCCCTGCCCACGTGAGCTCATGATTTTTTTATCAAGAGAATCATGTCCTATCCCTAAACCTAATCAACTTCAATCCCTGTTTTCACAGATCTTTATTCCTCAGGTAGTTACTCGTCCTTCTAATACTAACATTGAGATGACGACTAAGGTTTTCTAATTTTATGAAAAACCAAATGCTTTATCAATGGGTTACGAGTAGGTGTGTACCTCTTTGTTCTTTGAGATAACAAAAGTACAAACCTACTTCAGGGCATGGCATCCCTGCCCACGTGAGCTCATGATTCTTGTACCAAGAGAATCATGTCCTATCCCTAAACCCAATCAACTTCAATCCCTGTTTTCACAGATCCTTATTCCTCAGGTAGTTGCTCGTCCTTCTAATACTAACATTGAGATTACGACTAAGGTTTTCTTATTTTATGAAAAACCAAATTCTTTATTAATGGGTAACGAGTAGGTGTGTACTTCTTTGTTCTTTTAGATAACAAAAGTACAAACCTACTTCAGGGCATGGCATCCCTGCCCACGTGAGCTCATGATTTTTTTATCAAGAGAATCATGTCCTATCCCTAAACCTAATCAACTTCAATCCATGTTTTCACAGATCCTTATTCCTCAGGTAGTTGCTCGTCCTTCTAATACTAACATTGAGATTATGACTAAGGTTTTCTTATTTTATGGAAAACCAAATTCATTATCAATGGGTAACGAGTAGGTGTGTACTTCTTTGTTCTTTTAGATAACAAAAGTACAAACCTACTTCAGGGCATGGCATCCCTGCCCACGTGAGCTCATGATTCTTTTACCAAGAGAATCATGTCCTATCCCTAAACCTAATCAACTTCAATCCATGTTTTCACAGATCCTTATTCCTCAGGTAGTTGCTAAGTACAAACATACTTCAGGGCATGGCATCCCTGCCCACGTGAGCTCATGATTTTTTATCAAGAGAATCATGTCCTATCCCTAAACCTAATTAACTTCAATCCATGTTTTCACAGACCCTTATTCCTCAGGTAGTTGCTCGTCCTTCTAATACTAACATTGAGATTACGACTAAGGTTTTCTTATTTTATGAAAAACCAAATGCTTTATCAATGGGTAACGAGTAGGTGTGTACCTCTTTGTTCTTTTAGATAACAAAAGTATAAACCTACTTCAGGGCATGGCATCCCTGCCCACGTGAGCTCATGATTTTTTTATCAAGAGAATCATGTCCTATCCCTAAACCTAATCAACTTCAATCCCTGTTTTCACAGATCTTTATTCCTCAGGTAGTTACTCGTCCTTCTAATACTAACATTGAGATGACGACTAAGGTTTTCTAATTTTATGAAAAACCAAATGCTTTATCAATGGGTTACGAGTAGGTGTGTACCTCTTTGTTCTTTGAGATAACAAAAGTACAAACCTACTTCAGGGCATGGCATCCCTGCCCACGTGAGCTCATGATTCTTGTACCAAGAGAATCATGTCCTATCCCTAAACCCAATCAACTTCAATCCCTGTTTTCACAGATCCTTATTCCTCAGGTAGTTGCTCGTCCTTCTAATACTAACATTGAGATTACGACTAAGGTTTTCTTATTTTATGAAAAACCAAATTCTTTATTAATGGGTAACGAGTAGGTGTGTACTTCTTTGTTCTTTTAGATAACAAAAGTACAAACCTACTTCAGGGCATGGCATCCCTGCCCACGTGAGCTCATGATTTTTTTATCAAGAGAATCATGTCCTATCCCTAAACCTAATCAACTTCAATCCATGTTTTCACAGATCCTTATTCCTCAGGTAGTTGCTCGTCCTTCTAATACTAACATTGAGATTATGACTAAGGTTTTCTTATTTTATGGAAAACCAAATTCATTATCAATGGGTAACGAGTAGGTGTGTACTTCTTTGTTCTTTTAGATAACAAAAGTACAAACCTACTTCAGGGCATGGCATCCCTGCCCACGTGAGCTCATGATTTTTTTATCAAGAGAATCATGTCCTATCCCTAAACCTAATCAACTTCAATCCATGTTTTCACAGATCCTTATTCCTCAGGTAGTTGCTCGTCCTTCTAATACTAACATTGAGATTACGACTAAGGTTTTCTTATTTTATGAAAAACCAAATTCTTTATCAATGGGTAACGAGTAGGTGTGTACTTCTTTGTTCTTTTAGATAACAAAAGTACAAACCTACTTCAGGGCATGGCATCCCTGCCCACGTGAGCTCATGATTTTTTTATCAAGAGAATCATGTCCTATCCCTAAACCTAATCAACTTCAATCCATGTTTTCACAGATCCTTATTCCTCAGGTAGTTGCTCGTCCTTCTAATACTAACATTGAGATTACGACTAAGGTTTTCTTATTTTATGGAAAACCAAATTCATTATCAATGGGTAACGAGTAGGTGTGTACTTCTTTGTTCTTTTAGATAACAAAAGTACAAACCTACTTCAGGGCATGGCATCCCTGCCCACGTGAGCTCATGATTTTTTTATCAAGAGAATCATGTCCTATCCCTAAACCTAATTAACTTCAATCCATGTTTTCACAGATCCTTATTCCTCAGGTAGTTGCTAAGTACAAACATACTTCAGGGCATGGCATCCCTGCCCACGTGAGCTCATGATTTTTTATCAAGAGAATCATGTCCTATCCCTAAACCTAATTAACTTCAATCCATGTTTTCACAGACCCTTATTCCTCAGGTAGTTGCTCGTCCTTCTAATACTAACATTGAGATTACGACTAAGGTTTTCTTATTTTATGAAAAACCAAATGCTTTATCAATGGGTAACGAGTAGGTGTGTACCTCTTTGTTCTTTTAGATAACAAAAGTATAAACCTACTTCAGGGCATGGCATCCCTGCCCACGTGAGCTCATGATTTTTTTATCAAGAGAATCATGTCCTATCCCTAAACCTAATCAACTTCAATTCCTGTTTTCACAGATCTTTATTCCTCAGGTAGTTACTCGTCCTTCTAATACTAACATTGAGATGACGACTAAGGTTTTCTAATTTTATGAAAAACCAAATGCTTTATCAATGGGTTACGAGTAGGTGTGTACCTCTTTGTTCTTTGAGATAACAAAAGTACAAACCTACTTCAGGGCATGGCATCCCTGCCCACGTGAGCTCATGATTCTTGTACCAAGAGAATCATGTCCTATCCCTAAACCTAATCAACTTCAATCCCTGTTTTCACAGATCCTTATTCCTCAGGTAGTTGCTCGTCCTTCTAATACTAACATTGAGATTACGACTAAGGTTTTCTTATTTTATGAAAAACCAAATTCTTTATTAATGGGTAACGAGTAGGTGTGTACTTCTTTGTTCTTTTAGATAACAAAAGTACAAACCTACTTCAGGGCATGGCATCCCTGCCCACGTGAGCTCATGATTTTTTTTATCAAGAGAATCATGTCCTATCCCTAAACCTAATCAACTTCAATCCATGTTTTCACAGATCCTTATTCCTCAGGTAGTTGCTCGTCCTTCTAATACTAACATTGAGATTATGACTAAGGTTTTCTTATTTTATGGAAAAACAAATTCTTTGTCAATGGGTAACGAGTAAGTGTTTACTTCTTTGTTCTTTTAGATAACAAAAGTACAAACCTACTTCAGGGCCTAGCATCCCTGTTCACATTAGCTCATGATTCTTTTCCCAAAATAATCATGTCCTATCCCTATCCCTAATCCTAATCAACTTCAATCCCTGTTTTCACAGATCCTTATTCCTTCGAAATCGAAATGATTCGCGAGTATATTTATATTTATTCTCTAGTGTAATAGTGTCTTCCTGTGGGGTAAGATAATTCCAAGTCAAAGCCACGAGAGTTTGGCTGATAAGGTAAGATATCTTTATAATAACCTTTTCTATAAATACTGTAAATTTTTCAAGTACTTTATTCTAGTTTCAAAAAAAGATCAATTTAATAAATAATATATTACATATAATTTTATACCGAATATTTCTATAAAAAATACTTTAAATTCATTATATTATTTTACTAATAGTATTTTTTTTATTTTTCCAGGTAGGTGCTCTACCTTCTAATAGTAACATTAATAATAAGTCTTCAGTTTTCTTATTTTATGGAAAAACAAATTCTTTATTTTTGGGTAACGAGTAGGTGTGTACCTCTTTGTTCTTTTAGATAACAAAAGTATAAACCTACTTCAGGGCATGGCATCCCTGCCCACGTGAGCTCATGATTTTTTTATCAAGAGAATCATGTCCTATCCTTAAACCTAATCAACTTCAATCCCTGTTTTCACAGATCCTTATTCCTCAGGTAGTTGCTCGTCCTTCTAATACTAATATTGAGATTACGACTAAGGTTTTCTAATTTTATGAAAAACCAAATGCTTTATCAATGGGTAACGAGTAGGTGTGTACCTCTTTGTTCTTTTAGATAACAAAAGTACAAACCTACTTCAGGGCATGGCATCCCTGCCCACGTGTGCTCATGATTCTTTTACCAAGATAATCATGTGCTATCACTAAACCTAATCAACTTCAATCCCTGTTTTCACAGATCCTTATTCCTCAGGTATTTTCTTGTCCTTCTAATACTAACATTGAGATTACGACTAATGTTTTCTTATTATATGAAAAACAAAATTCTTTATCAATGGGTAACGAGTAGGTGTGTACTTCTTTGTTCTTTTAGATAACAAAAGTACAAACCTACTTCAGGGCATGGCATCCCTGCCCACGTGAGCTCATGATTTTTTTTATCAAGAGAATCATGTCCTATCCCTAAACCTAATCAACTTCAATCCATGTTTTCACAGATCCTTATTACTCAGGTAGTTGCTCGTCCTTCTAATACTAACATTGAGATTATGACTAAGGTTTTCTTATTTTATGGAAAACCAAATTCATTATCAATGGGTAACGAGTAGGTGTGTACTTCTTTGGTCTTTTAGATAACAAAAGTACAAACCTACTTCAGGGCATGGCATCCCTGTCCACGTGAGCTCATGATTTTTTTATCAAGAGAATCATGTCCTATCCCTAAACCTAATTAACTTCAATCCATGTTTTCACAGATCCTTATTCCTCAGGTAGTTGCTCATCCTTCTAATACTAACATTGAGATTACGACTAAGGTTTTGTTATTTTATGGAAAAACAAATTCTTTGTCAATGGGTAACGAGTAAGTGTTTACTTCTTTGTTCTTTTAGATAACAAAAGTACAAACCTACTTCAGGGCCTAGCATCCCTGTTCACATTAGCTCATGATTCTTTTCCCAAAATAATCATGGCCTATCACTAAACCTAATCAACTTCAATCCATGTTTTCACAGATCCTTATTCCTCAGGTAGCTGCTCGTCCTTCTAATACTAACATTGAGATTACGACTAAGGTTTTTTTATTTTATGAAAAACCAAATTCTTTATCAATGGGTAACGAGTAGGTGTGTACTTCTTTGTTCTTTTAGATAACAAAAGTACAAACCTACTTCAGGGGATGACATCCCTGCCCACGTGAACTCATGATTCTTTTACCAAGAGAATCATGTCCTATCCCTAAACCTAATCAACTTCAATCCCTGTTTTCACAGAATCTTATTCCTCAGGTAGTTGCTCGTCCTTCTAATACTAACATTGAGATTACGACTAAGGTTTTCTTATTTTATGGAAAACCAAATTCTTTATCAAGGGGTAACGAGTAGGTGTGTACTTCTTTGTTCTTTTAGATAACAAAAGTACAAACCTACTTCAGGGCATGGCATCCCTGCCCACGTTAGCTCATGATTCTTTTACCAAAATAATCATGTCCTATCCCTATCCCTAATCCTAATCAACTTCAATCCCTGTTTTCACAGATCCTTATTCCTTCGAAATCGAAATGATTCGAGAGTTTATTTATATTTAATCTCTAGTGTAATGGTATCTTCCTGTGTGGTAAGATAATTCCAAGTCCAAGCCACGAGAGTGTGGCTGATAAGGTAAGATATCTTTATAATAACCTTTTCTATAAATACTGTAAATTTTTCAAGTACTTTATTTTAGTTTCAAAAAAAGATCAATTAAATAAATAATATATTAAATATAATTTTATACCGAATTTTTCTATAAAAAATACTTTAAATTCATTATATTATTTTACTAATAGTATTTTTTTTATTTTTCCAGGTAGGTGCTCTACCTTCTAATACTAACATTAATATTAAGTCTTCAGTTTTCTTATTTTATGGTAAAACAAATTCTTTATTTTTGGGTAACGGGTAGGTTTGTACTTCTTTGTTCTTTTTGATAATGAAGTACAAACTTACTTCAGGGCCTAGCATCCCTGCCCACGTGAGCTCATGATTCTTTTATCAAGAGAATCATGTCCTATCCCTAAACCTAATCAACTTCAATCCATGTTTTCACAGATCCTTATTCCTCAGGTAGTTGCTCGCCCTTCTAATACTAACATTGAGATTACGACTAAGGTTTTCATATCTTATGAAAAACCAAATGCTTTATCAATGGTTAACGAGTAGGTGTGTACTTCTTTGTTCTTTTAGATAACACAAGTACAAACCTACTTTAGGGCATGACATCCCTGCCCACCTGAGCTCATGATTCTTTTACCAAGAGAATCATGTCCTATCCCTAAACCTAATCGACTTCAATCCCTGTTTTCACAGAATCCTTATTCCTCAGGTAGTTGCTCGTCCTTCTAATACTAACATTGAGATTACGACTAAGGTTTTCTTATTTTATGGAAAACCAAATTCTTTATCAAGGGGTAACGAGTAGGTGTGTACTTCTTTGTTCTTTTAGATAACAAAAGTACAAACCTACTTCAGGGCATGGCATCCCTGCCCACGTTAGCTCATGATTCTTTTACCAAAATAATCATGTCCTATCCCTATCCCTAATCCTAATCAACTTCAATCCCTGTTTTCACAGATCCTTATTCCTTCGAAATCGAAATGATTCGAGAGTTTATTTATATTTAATCTCTAGTGTAATGGTATCTTCCTGTGTGGTAAGATAATTCCAAGTCCAAGCCACGAGAGTTTGGCTGATAAGGTAAGATATCTTTATAATAACCTTTTCTATAAATACTGTAAATTTTTCAAGTACTTTATTCTAGTTTCAAAAAAAGATCAATTAAATAAATAATATATTAAATATAATTTTATACCGAATTATTTCTATAAAAAATACTTTAAATTCATTATATTATTTTACTAATAGTATTTTTTATTTTTCCAGGTAGGTGCTCTACCTTCTAATACTAACATTAATATTAAGTCTTCAGTTTTCTTATTTTATGGTAAAACAAATTCTTTATTTTTGGGTAACGGGTAGGTTTGTACTTCTTTGTTCTTTTTGATAAAGAAGTACAAACTTACTTCAGGAGCCTAGCATCCCTGCCCACGTGAGCTCATGATTCTTTTATCAAGAGAATCATGTCCTATCCCTAAACCTAATCAACTTCAATCCATGTTTTCACAGATCCTTATTCCTCAGGTAGTTGCTCGCCCTTCTAATACTAACATTGAGATTACGACTAAGGTTTTCATATCTTATGAAAAACCAAATGCTTTATCAATGGTTAACGAGTAGGTGTGTACTTCTTTGTTCTTTTAGATAACACAAGTACAAACCTACTTTAGGGCATGGCATCCCTGCCCACGTGAGATCATGATTCTTTTACCAAGAGAATCATGTACTATCCCTAAACCTAATCAACTTCAATCCCTGTTTTCACTGATCCTTATTCCTCAGGTAGTAGCACGTCCTTCTAATACTAACATTGAGATTACGACTAAGGTTTTCTTATTTTATGAAAAACCAAATGCTTTATCAATGGGTAACGAGTAGGTGTGTACCTCTTTGTTCTTTTAGATAACAAAAGTACAAACCTACTTCAGGGCATGGCATCCCTGCCCACGTGAGCTCATGATTCTTTTACCAAGAGAATCATGTCCTATCCCTAAACCTAATCAACTTCAATCCCTGTTTTCACAGATCCTTATTCCTCAGGTAGTTGCTCGTCCTTCTAATACTAACATTGAGATTACGACTAAGGTTTTCTTATTTTATGGAAAACCAAATTCTTTATCAAGGGGTAACGAGTAGGTGTGTACTTCTTTGTTCTTTTAGATAACAAAAGTACAAACCTACTTCAGGGCATGGCATCCCTGCCCACGTTAGCTCATGATTCTTTTACCAAAATAATCATGTCCTATCCCTATCCCTAATCCTAATCAACTTCAATCCCTGTTTTCACAGATCCTTATTCCTTCGAAATCGAAATGATTCGAGAGTTTATTTATATTTAATCTCTAGTGTAATGGTATCTTCCTGTGTGGTAAGATAATTCCAAGTCCAAGCCACGAGAGTTTGGCTGATAAGGTAAGATATCTTTATAATAACCTTTTCTATAAATACTGTAAATTCTTCAAGTACTTTATTCTAGTTTCAAAAAAAGATGAGAATCAATCGCTATTTTTGGTTTAAAATTGATTTCTCTATGTCTTCAGCAATGGTTACTAATAAAAACCGAAACGTCAAAAATCCAATATAGAATGATTATTCCTCAAGTACTAGATGAGAATCAATCGCTATTTTTGGTTTAAAATCGATTTCTCTATGTCTTCAGCAATGGTTACTAATAAAAACCGAAACGTCAAAAATCCAATATAGAATGATTATTCCTCAAGTACTAGATGAGAATCAATCGCTATTTTTGGTTTAAAATCGATTTCTCTATGTCTTCAGCAATGGTTACTAATAAAAACCGAAACGTCAAAAATCCAATATAGAATGATTATTCCTCAAGTACTAGATGAGAATCAATCGCTATTTTTGGTTTAAAATCGATTTCTCTATGTCTTCAGCAATGGTTACTAATAAAAACCGAAACGTCAAAAATCCAATATAGAATGATTATTCCTCAAGTACTAGATGAGAATCAATCGCTATTTTTGGTTTAAAATCGATTTCTCTATGTCTTCAGCAATGGTAACGGATAAGAAAACAACGCAGTTGCTATGGTTACTTATAAAAATTCCTCCCAAATTTTTAGCATTTCACAGAGAGAAGCCTATTCATTCTTACTTAAGCAAGGCTAAATGAGCTATATTAAAACTTTCAAATGAATAAATTTTAAAGAATTTAAAATACTAAAAAAGTACTCTCTTACTCTAGAGTAAAGTACTTTAAAATATAATTTTACTAAAAACTTTATTTAACCTTTTTTGTGGTCCCCAAGGTACTTAATTAGGATATTAAATTTCATCAAAATTGGTTAACTCATTTTCAAGATATTTAGAAAAAAACTAAAAAAGTACTGACATAAAGTACTAATGTTTGTGGGCCGATATGTACCAAAAGCTAATCAGCGCTTCATTTTGTTAAACTAATGGTAGGTTTTCAATTTCATTTCAATCGGTGCAACGGTGTGGAAAAAATCGTGGGCCAAAAAAACGAAAACATCCATCCATCCGCACGCACTAAATGAAATAAACTGCAACGGATCGTTGCTAAACTTTATCCAAATTCATTTGAAATATTAATATGTTTGTTCCTTTATTATTAATCAGATATCACTTGCAATTTGTAGTTCATATTGAAATTAATTCAAAAATAATTCTCATTTAAGAGTCGAGGAATAACCATCCTACATTGGATTTTTGACGTTTCGGTTTTTATTGGTAACCATTGCTGAAGACATAGAGGAATCGACTTAAAATCTTTTAAGCTTGAGTTGTTTACCAAAAAATAATTTAGTCTTTTTGATTTTAAGTCGATTCTTCTACATTTTCAGTAGAGGTTTCCATTAATAGTCAAAACATCAAAAATGGAATGCACTAAGGTTATTCCTCTAGTATTAGATAAGAATCGATCGTTATTTTTGATTTTCAGTCGATTCCTCCATGTCTCCAGCAATGGTTACCAATAATAATCGAAACGTCAAAAACCTAATGTAGAATTGTTATTCCTCAAGTATTAGATAAGAATCGATCGTTATTTTTGATTTTAAGTCGAATCGACTCTATGTCTTCAGCAATGGTTACCAATAAAAACCGAAACGTCAAAAATCCAATATAGAATGATTATTCCTCAAGAACTAGATGAGAATCAATCGCTATTTTTGGTTTAAAATCGATTTCTCTATGTCTTCAGCAATGGTTACTAATAAAAACCGAAACGTCAAAAATCCAATATAGAATGTTTATTCCTCAAGTACTAGATGAGAATCGATCGTTATTTTTGATTTTAAGTCGATTCCTCCAAGTCTTCAGCAATGGTTACCAATAAAAACCGAAACGTCAAAAATCCAATATAGAATGGTTATTCCTCAAGTATTAGATGAGAATCAATCGCTATTTTTGGTTTAAAGTCGATTCCTCTATGTCTTCTGCAAAGGTAAGGGATAAGAAAACAACGCAGTTGCTATGGTTACTTATAAAATTTCCTCCCAAATTTTTAGCATTTCACAGAGAGAAGCCTATCCATTCTTATTTAAGCAAGGCTAAATGAGCTATATTAAAAGGTTCAAATGAATAAATTTTAAAGAATTTAAAAAATTAAAAAAGTACTCTCTTACTCTAGAGTAAAGTACTTTAAAATATAATTTTACTAAAAACTTTATTTATCCTTTTTTGTGGTCCCCAAGGTACTTAATTAGGATATTAAATTTCATCAAAATTGGTTAAGTCATTTTCAAGATATTTAGAAAAAACTAAAAAAGTAATGAAATAAAGTACTAATGTTTGTGGGCCGATATGTACCAAAAACTAATCAGCGCTTCATTTTGTTAAACTAATGGTAGGTTTTCAATTTCATTTCAATCGGTGCAACGGTGTGGAAAAAATCGTGCGCCAAAAAAGCGATAACATACATCCATACATCCATACATACATCCATCCATACATCCATCCGCACGCACTAAATGAAAAAATCGCACTTTTTTGCCTCTCGAAGAGACCCCATGTAATTTTTGGCAAAACCGTCACGTGCTAATATTCAACCTAATTGAATACTACAATTTGTGACTTTAATTGAGTCCATGGGTTCCGTAGTCTTTACCTGAGGACCCTTTGAAGCCACGCTTGCCCCGAGAGCGATTACAATACTTTACCCATGCTTTGCATTGGATAAAGTAAAAATGGCACTTTTTGGCCTCTCGACGAGACTCCATGTAATTTTTGGCAAAACCGTCACGTTCTAAAATTCAACCTAATTGAATACTACAATTTGTGACTTTAATTGAGTCCATGGGTTCCGTAGTCTTTACCTGAGGACCCTTTGAAGACACGCTTGCCCCGAGAGCGATTACAATACTTTACCCATGCTTTGCATTGGATAAAGTAAAAAATTATTATACTAAAACAGTAACAGACGCATCATTTCTGAGCTGGTTTCACACTGACGAGATTTCTGAGAGTATTTCTAAGGAAATGATTTTCAAATTAACATATATTTTTCTCTTTTAAAACATTCATTTCAATAATTATCTGCAAAAATAACTAGCTAGATTCAATATGCCAATATGTTCTTCTATAAGGATATTAATATTATTCATTGCGAGAGTAAATAATTTAATTTTGGTTTCGTTGAGTACATTAAAATAAATTTTAATTGTTTTTGTTTATTAGATTTTTTCACGATTTTAGGACAAGGGTGCAGGGGGACAAGTCCCCCTATCCCCCCTGGCCAGCACGGGCCTGGGTACATATCTACATATAAAGGGTGTTTAAAAAATAGAGGTCACGGATTTAAAGCCACCTTTATCCACATAATAGGATAATCCATCTCAAAACAATAAAAAAAGTTCATATAAACATATGTCCGGAAATGCCTAGTTTCAGACCTATAGCGATTTTAATATTTTATTTATGTCATAGTACAACTTAAACAAATTTTAATGAAAAATAAAAAGAGTGAAATACAAAACAAAAAAATTCATATAGAAATAATTATTAATTCCCTCATGGTTCTTTGTTGATTAATTGAAAATTATATTTTTTTAATTTAATTTAATTGATTGGGGCCGGGTTAGACTAGGGGTCAGTGTACCAGCCTGCTTACCAAGTGGACCTGGGTTCGAATCCGACTCGAGGCATCCAACTAAAATCTGATCCCTGTGTAGAGACAAATTAAAATAAACTGCAACGGATCGTTGCTAAACTTTATCCAAATTCATTTGAAATATTAATATGTTTGTTCCTTTATTATTAATCAGATATCACTTGCAATTTGTAGTTCATATTGAAATTAATTCAAAAATAATTCTCATTTAAAGAGTCGAGGAATAACCATTCTACATTGGATTTTTGACGTTTCGGTTTTTATTGGTAACCATTGATGAAGACATAGAGGAATCGACTTAAAATCAAAAATAGCGATTGATTCTCATCTAATACTTGAGGAATAACAATTCTACATTAGGTTTTTGACGTTTCGATTATTATTGGTAACCATTGCTGAAGACATGGAGGAAACGACTTAAAATCAAAAATAACGATCGATTCTTATCTAATACTAGAGGAATAACCTTATTGAATTCCATTTTTGATGTTTTGACTATTAATGGAAACCTCTACTGAAAATGTAGAAGAATCGACTTAAAATCAAAAAGACTAAATTCTTTTATGGCAAACAACTCAAGCTTGAGTTGTTTACCAAAAAGAATTTAGTCTTTTGATTTTAAGTCGATTCTTCTACATTTTCAGTAGAGGTTTCCATTAATAGTCAAAACATCAAAAATGGAATGCAATAAGGTTATTCCTCTAGTATTAGATAAGAATCGATCGTTATTTTTGATTTTAAGTCGATTCCTCTATGTCTTCAGCAATGGTTACCAATAAAAACCGAAACGTCAAAAATCCAATATAGAATGATTATTCCTCAAGTACTAGATGAGAATCAATCGCTATTTTTGGTTTAAAGTTGTTTTCTCTATGTCTTCAGGAATGGTTACTAATAAAAACCGAAACGTCAAAAATCCAATATAGAATGGATATTTCTCAAGTATTAGATGAGAATCAATCGCTATTTTTGATTTTAAGTCGATTTCTCTATGTCTTCAGCAATGGTTACTAATAAAAACCGAAACGTCAAAAATCCAATATAGAATGATTATTCCTCAAGTACTAGATGAGAATCAATCGCTATTTTTGGTTTAAAGTCGATTTCTCTATGTCTTCAGCAATGGTTACTAATAAAAACCGAAACGTCAAAAATCCAATATAGAATGATTATTCCTCAAGTACTAGATGAGAATCAATCGCTATTTTTGGTTTAAAGTCGATTTCTCTATGTCTTCAGCAATGGTTACTAATAAAAACCGAAACGTCAAAAATCCAATATAGAATGATTATTCCTCAAGTACTAGATGAGAATCAATCGCTATTTTTGGTTTAAAGTCGATTTCTCTATGTCTTCAGCAATGGTTACTAATAAAAACCGAAACGTCAAAAATCCAATATAGAATGATTATTCCTCAAGTACTAGATGAGAATCAATCGCTATTTTTGGTTTAAAGTCGATTTCTCTATGTCTTCAGCAATGGTTACTAATAAAAACCGAAACGTCAAAAATCCAATATAGAATGATTATTCCTCAAGAACTAGATGAGAATCAATCGCTATTTTTGGTTTAAAATCGATTTCTCTGTCTTCAGCAAAGGTAACGGATAAGAAAACAACGCAGTTGCTATGGTTACTCATAAAAATTCCTCCCAAATTTTTAGCATTTCACAGAGAGAAGCCTATCCATTCTTACTTAAGCAAGGCTAAATGAGCTATATTAAAACTTTCAAATGAATAAATTTTAAAGAATTTAAAAAATTAAAAAAGTACCATCTTACTCTAGAGTAAAGTACTTTAAAATATAATTTTACTAAAAACTTTATTTAACCTTTTTTGTGGTTCCCAAGGTACTTAATTAGGATATTAAATTTCATCAAAATTGCTTAAGTCATTTTCAAGATATTTAGAAAAAACTAAAAAAGTACCGAAATAAAGTACTAATGTTTGTGGGCCGATATGTACCAAAAACTAATCAGCGCTTCATTTTGTTAAACTAATGGTAGGTTTTCAATTTCATTTCAATCGGTTCAACGGTGTGGAAAAAATCGTGGGCCAAAAAAGCGATAACATACATCCATACATCCATACGCACGCACTAAATGAAAAAATTGCACTTTTTGGCCTCTCGACGAGACCCCATGTAATTTTTGGCAAAACCGTCACGTGCTAATATTCAACCTAATTGAATACTACAATTTGTGACTTTAATTGAGTCCATGGGTTCCGTAGTCTTTACCTGAGGACCCTTTGAAGCCACGCTTGCCCCGAAAGCGATTACAATACTTTACCCATGCTTTGCATTGGATAAAGTAAAAAACAATACTAATAAGTATCGTAAATTGACTTAAAAGCCTAAAAAAAATTAATTGATTATTTGTAATTAATACTTAAAAAATTGAAAAAAAAAATATAGAAATAATTTTTAATTTATCATACATATTATAATAAATCATGGGGGGGTCAGATAGACTAGGTGTTAGCGTGTCAGCCTGCTACCAGGGGACCCGGATTCGGATCCGACTCGAGCCATCCGGCCAAAACCTGACCCCGGGGGTAGAGAAAAATTAAAAAAAAAGTAGTATCCTTTGTATTTTCCTGAAGATGGGTCTATAGCCCAAAATATATATATTGAAAAAAAATTTACCTCTTTTATTTTTTTAATTTTTTAAAGTGAAACAAGTGACCTAGAATCCTAAATGAATATTTAATGTAATATTTATTTACTTTTATCTTTATTCAAAGATGTTTCACCTTGCACCAACACCACAATCTCTATTAATTATGGGCTTATTTGTATTGATTAAATTTCTTTATATTAATATTTAAGCATCGATAATAAATAAATAAATAAATAAAGTAATAACACTCTCTTCTAGTGAAAATTTGGGCGTGACTTTTTTCACATGTGGAGAACTCCAATGATTTTTTTCTTTTCGATGATTTATGGAAAAAATATTTTTCTGACGACACTTTCCGTGAGAGAGACCCCTCCCCCCCCCTTGCTCTTATACCTCCTTCTGTGAGATTTTTTCTCAAAAAGTAACAATTTCTTGTTAGGGTTTATTCCCTAGGGATTTTTGCGTTTACCCCGCGACATAGTGGACGGTCGGTATTTTTTCTCTCTTTTGCACCTTTATTTAATATATATATATAAAGAAAAGTGTTGGCCATATGCTTGCTTACTTGCTGGCCGCCCGTATCCCGTAGGATTTGAGCAACGTGTATAAATTTCGAATGCTGTCTTTGTCAGTTAGACTCTCAAATGGACAACGACTAAATATGAGTATAACTTTACCTAAATAAATATTCTGAATATTTAATATATATGATGATAGGATAATTCGTGTCCATGGTTTATAAATTCGATTCAAATTCAATTAAAGATTCATAAGGAAGTGAAGAAAATAATTTCTAAAATGAGAATTAATCAAAGTTGAACGTTTCGTAGATTTTTCCTTGTCTATTTGTTTATAGTATGAATGATGCTATTTAATCAATTAAAATTCGTTATCATTTGTATGGAGACAAAAACCATAGCTATAGACAATGAATAATTTTTTATAAAAAACATTTTATATTAAAGTTTGAATTTTTATTTAAATCACACATGATTAATTTATAATTATTTATTGAAACAAATGATTACAAATTTAAATACAACGTTTCGATCGACTTATTCTGCGATCGTTCTCAAGTATGCGCACCGATTATAGGTTAACTGAGCCAATCACCTGTACTTCATGTTAATCTCGACTCAAAATTAACCCCAAAATTAAAGTATCAATGGAACTAGAAAGTGAGAAAAAATTACCCTTTCTAGATTTGTTGATTGAAAAAGTAAGCAAGAAATTAAAATTTGATGTCTACCGAAAATCAACACACACCAACAGATATCTACACGCTGATTCCCACCACCTCTAGCCAATTATTCGGAATCATACTCGCTCGAATGGGAGGCCCTACCCCACCCGCCCTACTCTCCAGACCTCGCTCCATTGGATTACCACCTCTTTAGATCAATGGCACACGGATTGGCTGACCAGCACTTCGCTAATTACGAAGAAGTGGCAAAAATGGCTCGAATCTTGGCTCGCCTCGAAAGGGGAGAAATTCTATTGGGAGGGGATACACAATTTTCCGAATCGTTGGTCAAAATGTGTAGAATCAGATGGTGCATACTTTGAATAAACCACTTTTGCCAGTGCTGAAAAAATTTGTGTTTTCCTCATGCCGAAAAAAGGACATTATTAACCGCCACACCTAGTAAAGTCCCTGCATCATCGTGCGCCAAAGTTATATGTTCAAAAGAAAATCTACCAAAAGAAAAACAAAGGCTAAATACAGCCTTTAAAGCCAATGGATTTTCAAAAAACCAAATTCGGAAAGTATTAAGAACAAAAAAACAGAACAAAAAAGATGACGAAATTAAAAAAGGACATATAACTTTAACTTACACCAAAGGCACAACTGAAAGATTGGGGCATATATTAAGAAATAACAACTTGAAGGTGACATACAAGCTCCACCATCGAATGAAATTCTTAACATCAAAGACAAAATTAAAAACGAAGCTTGTGGTGTATATAAATTAACATGTGAATGCAATAAGGTATACTTTGGAGAAACAGGTAGAAGCGTAAAGATAAGAATGACTGAACATGAAAGAGAAACCAGATTAAAACATCCAAATCAATCAGCGGTCGCTGAACACATCCTGAAAACAGAACACAAGATTGACCTGGATGAAGTCCAAACGTTACACACTGAAGATAATTACTGGAAAAGAAAAATAAAGGAAAAAATAGAAATCAAAAAACATCCTAATAATTTAAACAGAAACGATGGTTACAATCTAAATGAGATGTGGAACCTGATCTTGTAAATTATAATCTAATAATTCCATGTAATTTTCCAGATAATATAACTTAGGCTATCAAAAATATTTGTTAAAAATAAGTTTAAAGAAATGTTTTTTAGAATTTCTAAAAAAAAGACTTGTTAATTATCAAAAAGATTTTTGAATACCGTGCCAACTTACAGATATCAGGGTTGCTAACTTCATGTAAATAATATACAAAATGTACCTTATATTATAAAAAATCCAACTCTGTATACTATAATAGTCTTGATAAGTGAATTAATTGTTATGTATTATTATTGTTTGATTTGTTAATATAATTTTTTTGATTTATAATCTTTAAAAACATGTAATGCTCAATCCGACAGGGGGCGCTGATGCCGTCGGTACAATTGTGTTTTGAGTCGAGATAAACATGAAGCACAGGTGATTGGCTCAATTAACCTATAATCGGAGTGGGTGCTCATACTTGAGAACGATCGCAGAATAAGTCGATCGAAACGTTGTATTTAAATGTGGAATTATTTGTTTCAATAAATAATTATAAATTAATCATGTGTGATTTAAATAAAAATTCAAACTTTAATCAAATTAATCACAAAAATAAAAGATTCAACAGCTTCATTACTAACATTTTATTATTTATAAATTAAAAAATTATTATTATTCAAATTTAGGGAACGAAGAAAAGATTATTTTTATTACAGACAAAAGGATCTGCCGGGGCTCGAACCCGGGATCTTTGCATATGTACTGCAATGCTTTGTCATAAGAGGTTTACCTCCTATATCCACTAAGCTACTGATCCCCGAACCCAAACTAATACCTTTTGTCTATATGAATTATGGAATTTCTTTTTTAATCCTCTCCTCGTTCATTTTTCGCAGCGTAGGCCTTGATTCATTAATTAAACAATTAATTATTCCAGCGCCTCCCAATTATTATTGTTTCACAAATCTAAATAAATTTTTTTGGAATGAAATCTTGGGAGCTGTAAAAAAATGAAATTAGTTTGATCATTTAATGTACCGAACGTTTCGTCAATTTATTTCCCCCTGAAGAAGTCAGAAATAAATTGACAAAACGTTTAGCACATTAAATGGTAAAACTCTGTTTTTAATTTGATTTTATGTCCAACTCTCTAAGATTCCATTCCAAAAAAATTATTATTAATAATTCTAAGAATAACGAATTTAATTTATTAAATAGATACATTTATATACAACAATAACTTTAAAAAACTGATTTGCTGAATAAGTCAAAATAAATTAACGAAATGTTCAACTTTGAATAATTCTCATTCTTGAAATTATTTTTCCCAAACCAAACCCATAAGAATTGTTTAATTAAATTTAATATAAATAACCATTTTTCTATAATGATTTACCTACGTACTTTAAATAAATAAATAAATAAAATTACTAAATCTACTTGAATTTATAATACGGATCGTGGGGATCAGCATTAAACAGCATGGTTAAAATAAAATTTAAGTTGGATTTTAGTTTATTAATAGGTCCACTTCTTCAAATACATAATCTCTCGCTAAACACTACGAGATGGAAATTTAGTTACATTCAAATATCATGGATATTTTACTAATGATAATATTTCTCATATAAATATGTATTTCATCAGATCTTGAATCATAAGCATAGGATGTTTTTTTTGTTTCATTTACAATGTTTTATGATGTTTTTAATTTTTAATTATAAGCCTATTGCTTTACGTTAAACCTTAGGTGATTTCTTTACCTGACTAATACTTTAGATAATTAATATTATATATAATTATTTATTGGCGTGAAACTTCTTTAGCGACGTTTCTGTTTGATTTTTTTTGTTACAATAAAGGAGAAATTACTCAATAGAGGGGAAATAATTTTTTTAAAACCCTCTAATGTAGTTTATGACAAATAAAATTTATTAAAATTAGGAAATATAAATTATTTAGCCGTAGATGTTATTTTTATATAACGGGTAAATAAATTCCCCCTGAGCTCGTGTGGATGAGGCTCACACATATTTTTTACTTTACCATACAGGGTATGGTCAAATATTGTAATCGTGCATGAAAAAAAGTGTTGTTTTTCTTTTTTTTTTCTAAATATCTCAAAAACGGCTGAAACTATTTTGATTAAAAAAATTGAGCAAAACCATGGCATTTCGCTCTACAAAAAGCTCTAATAAGTGAACATCGAAAAAATTATATTTTTCGAGATAATAATTGTTTTGTCAAAATGTCTGTTAGTCTGGTTGTCTGGTTGTCTGTCTGGTTGTCTGCGTCGCCAAATTTTTGTGGGAGAGCTAGCTCAAAAACTAGTTTGAATATCAAAACCAAATTACACACGTAGTTTTGGTCCATTGAGATTAAGAGCTGATTAGATTTTGGTGCATATCGAGCCAAAATTAAGGGGGATGGAGGGGAGTTAAAAATTAAAAATCTAGGCCATTTGAGCAAACTCAACCAAAGTTTGTATATGTAATCAATGGGACCCCCAGAAGTATAAAAATGCAAAAATTAACCGCCCAAAATGGGGGGAGGGGGGTCTAGGGTCAAAAAATGAAAATCTTGGCCATTTACAAAACTCAACCAAATTTTGTATACAAAATCAGAGGGACCCCAGAAGTATAAAAATGCAAAAACTAACCCCCCCTCTACATAATTATAAATAATTTTAGAGGCCAGTTTGTATGGTAAAGTCAAGTGGATGGCCACATCAGAACACGTCAGCTTATTTTGCTAGATTTAGCAAAATCTTGTATTATTTTATTATTATTAATTTTATTTATTTTATTTTTTGCTTAATTAAGTAATAATTGTATACAGTCTTTTTATTTTATTTACTTCGTTTTATTTTATTTTTGATTCGTATGTATTTTAACCTACGTTGTAATATCCAAACTGACTTTATAGAATAAAATTATCTATCTATAAATATTTATCTATCATATAAAGATGTAGAATTCCTATCAATAGTGTGAGTAGAGTTGATCATTTTGATTTATTAAATATTAATACAAGAATGAGGTTTTTCAATGTTCTATCTGACTGCTTTTGTTCTTATTGGTGATTTCCACTTTTTGCTCTCGTGTTTATTATTCTTGTATAGTAGCTCTGACTTCCGGTCAACGTGTCTTTTCTTGCGAATTACAACCGGAGAATTCTTATTCTTGCCCTTCCAATACACTAAGGAACGTTAAACAAGAAATAGAGGGTGGAGGAGCGAGTAAAGAAATGGAGGCGATAGAGACATGGTTTTTATTAGCTCGGCTAATTCCCATTGGCAGGACAGGAAGAGAACAAACTTGAACGGAATGTTTTGAAAAATTCAACCAACGTTATCACACAAGGGCGTTAGAAATCAATCTTCGAGTGAGAGGGAGACTGGCTTCATCCCCAATGGACAATTGGATTCGGAGCGAATACCAAAATCCACCCTGAATATCATTCATGTGACCAGGCAGTAAAATTGAAGAAAAAAGTTTGCTTGGGCAACAGAGAGACAGAGAAAAGACATCACTTAATCGGATTTGTTCAGCCAAGATATTGTTGGCTAAAGGTTGGAGTTAGAAAGCTGAAACTTGGCGAAAAGTATTAAGATTATTAAGAAAAACTCGTGGGGGAGGGTATTTCAGCTCACTAATTGTTGTGATATGCCTTTTCGATATGTTACATAAGTCTACGCGGAAGCATTAGGCTTATGTAATTACGGAAATAACAAAGCTTGGCCTGATTATAATGATACTTAAGCGATGAGTCTCGGACAATCAGGGCGGATGATACACGATCGTAAGGCCTGACACACCGTAGGCTACCCTATCTCTGTACTTATTCTCAATAAACCTTGTATTAAATAATACATCTTGTTATAATTATTACAAACCCCTAACTATATTATAACATAATTACGAAAATGTGAGATGTAACTAAATAGATTGAGGAACTAGTACCTACTTTCAATCAAAAAGAAAAAATTGTTATTTTTATTTTGTTTTATTTAAATACCAGAGCTGCGAAGACCACCTTCAGCAGCTCCTCGATTGTTCGTCATTTAGACCCGATTCACTAAGATAACTTTACTTTTTAATACACAACATATACGAGGAGTATTCAAATATAAACGAGCCTTTTAATTCTGATAACTTAATCTAGAAAGCGTGTCGGAGATAGGCGGATCGTCGGGAATGGGTATTATTATTATTTATTGTATTTATTGTATTGTCAAATAATAATATAGAGAAAGGTGTATAAAATTTTACAAAAAAATTACTTCTATCTGATATTAATTTAAAATTTAAGATATTTGAACAAAAATAAAAATAACGAAACTCAAAAAAATATTATTACACTGTTATTTTTTTTTAATTTAAGGGAAAGAGGGGGAATATCGACTACTTAAGCGCTGTTAAAAATATCAAGTATTAATCTTTGTAATAAAATGCTCAAAACGGTCAAATCGCTTGGTTACTTTATCTATTATGAATTTCTTCTATTGGATTTGCCAAACAATCAAATATTTTTTATAAGGCATTTTTTAAAAAATGCAAAAATATAGGGGTAATTTCGACCGACGGGGTAATATCGGTCATAGTAGAGGGAAAATCGACCAAGAAGTAATATTTTTAAATAAATTTAATTTTAACATTGCAACATTAGTTTTAACATTTTAACATTCATTTAAAATGATCATAGGCCACAAATATATACTGACTCATTTTCAGCGTTAGTATAGTCAGAATGAGCCCAAGTTGCACAAGAACGGCATCACGAAGAACGTCCAGTTTTTCGGATGTAAGTTCATGTCATTTGAAATTAAATGCTCAGTCATGTAATTTTAAATTTATTACGCACTAACGTCTTTATTCTTTTTTCTTATTGGAAGAACAGGCGAAAGCCTATGAGGAAGATGAAGAAGAAGAAGATTATGCACTTGATTTAAAATAGTTATTACCCCATACCTACCAAGGGTAAATATTAGGTTGGGTAATATCGATCACTGTAGGGTAACATCGACCAGCATGATTGATTTTACCCGAACCAATACACGTAACTTAAAAAAAATTACGAAAAATATAGATTAAAAATGAACCAATTAGACCCAAATTATTGAAAAATATCTGCTGTATCCTAGGAAGGTAAAATGCATTACATTTAGAAAATATAAAAGTGTTCTTTCCTTAATAAGACCAGCACAATTTTAATAAGAAAATTCTAGACATCACCAAAACTGACAGCATGTAAAGAAGACGAATGATAGCACAATACTAACCATATAAATTAGGCATATACTAAGCCATCGTTCGAATGGTCTCTAAATTTCTCTCCTATGGCACCAAGTTAATGAGATTTGAAACTGGTCGATTTTGCCCTAAAAAAATAAAATAAATAAATAACAGTTATAACAGTTAATAGTAGTTTTATTGAATTATTTGTTCGTTATCAATAAATAATTGTATATGTGTGATTTCACTAAACATTCAAATTTTAGATAAATAAATAAAATTATAATATAAGCACCAAAATATTTTAGTATGCACTTGACTTATCACATAATATTCCTAGAAAATCATAAGATGGTGTCATCTATTAAATCCGATGGAATGGAATATTTTTAATTATATGTCATAGGGGTTATTTTTTCACCCCCTCGGGAATCGAACCCGAGTTCCAGTAACAGCAATCCGGGCTATCTGGCCAGATTGCTGTTACTGGCACTCGGAGTCCGATTCCCGAGGGGGTGAAAAACACCCTCTGACATATAATTAAAATATTCCATTCCATCGGATTTAATAGATGACGCCATCTTATGATTTTCTAATAAATTTGAATCTATTACCATCGGAAAATTAATATCTTTCATAATATTCCTAATTATGATTTCAGAAAATATACCTTATAAATTTAACATTTATATTCATTTAATCCAGTAAAAATATATAATTGACCTCCAAGTGATGCTTCACGGTAGTATACATTTTCAGAACAATTTTAATAGATTCAAATTCTTTAGTTTCAATTGGAGTAAATGTAGCTAATTCAGCTACCTTAGAGGGCAGAGCTGGTGGATAAATATCATTGAATATGCAGATGGATAATAATTCTATTTGCGTATTGCGTGACCCTCCCCCTTGAGATGTTTCCCTGATCGTTGTTGACAAGGTGTAGTTTATTTTAGAGGCCCTTTTGGTGGCGGCTTTGCTCCAAGGAGGCCTCACAAGATCGACTTTGTCCGGAGTCAAAGGCCCCTTGAGGAGTCCTTGGTCAAAGAGAGAACCCTTTTACTAAAAACACGAACAGGTGGATGCGGGATATTCCTTTACTATTGACAGAAAGGACCTCCAGGGCATTCAGACCCGCAGCCCACAAGCAAACCAACCCCCAAACTAGTTACTAATTCCTTCTCGTTCTCCTTTCCTCAGTTTAAATATTTATAAATTTATTTCGATTTAATCTTAAAACTGGAGACTTTATTTATTTTTAATTCTTTTTCAAAATTAAGTAGCAACCTAGATATCTTTGAGAACGTAAAAAAAATTATTTACTTACACCTACAGTAAATGCAATTAATTAAAAAAAAATCAATATTTTTATATAGATACGATACGAATAGAGATTGTGTGTTGGTGCAAGGTGATACATCTTTAATAAAGATAAAAGTAAATAAATTTTATATGAAATATTCATTTACTATGAGTTAAGATTTCTAGGTCACTTGTTTTACATGAAAATTAAAAAAATAAAAGAGGTCAATTTTTTCAAATATATTTCGGACTGTAAACCCATCTTCAGGAAAGTATGGAATTTTAACTATTGTTGATGTTAAAATTTTGTACTTTCCTGAAGATGGGTTTACATCGAAATATATATAGGTATTGAAAAAATTTACCTCTTTTATTTTTTTAATTTTCATGTGAAACAAGTGTCCTAGAAATCTTAACTCATAGTAAATGAATATTTCATATAATATTTATTTACTTTTATTTTTAGATACGATATGATTGGCAGCCATATATTATGAACTGGTTGCGTAATCTCTAGTCGCGTCGATAGAAACCTCCCAGACTTATCATTCGATTCTAACTCACTGGAATTCAGTTATAAGTAGGGTCAGGATTCGTATCCAAATGCACATTTGACTATTTTAAAGTTGATGCAAAAACATTTTTATACATGCTTTGAACGTCTCTGAAGACAATATCAAAAGTTAATACTGCATATTTTTGCATATTTCGGTTGTTTCGGAGTTTTTCTGATAATACGTTATTGTGCATATTATGTGGTATTTATTTACAACGAAATTTTCTCTGAAGAGAGACGGACTGGTAGAACTTTTAATTGAATATAATGGAAGGCAGCATAGGGGTAGTGAGGTATGAAAAAATTAACACATTGTTTGTGCCGCCGACGATATTTTCCTTGAATATAAATATAATTATTCTTTAGGGTAATATTTGTCGATCGGCTCCCTTTTGATGCTTGAAGGCCCCTTTTTGACAATAGGAAAGCGGACTTTGCAAATTCGGCTTACTGGACCTAAAGGTCAGATGGCTCTTAACGCGAGTCGTAAATAAATGTCAATGGCTTTTGGTTCCAGATGTTGATTTGTGGATTCATTGGCTTTTTGGGAAATTTCCAGATGCAGGCTGAGGCAGTTGAGAAAGAGTCAGTTCTAATTTGCAGTTGAGAGAGGACAGTTCTAATCTGAAGCCCAGTTAGGGTGGTCAGTCAGTTGTCAATTGGAGTTAAGAGATGAATAAAAAACCAAAATGAAATAATATCTTCTTTTAAATACATCCTTCTCTCCTCATCATCAATCGGCATCAGGGCTTAAACAGGTCGAATCGCTTGGGCGCGTTACCAGACCATTCACGGGGAGTATCTTCGAGATAAAACAACAAATCGCCAACCTTTCTCTGGTCAAGAAGGGTTGCAACCAAAAATTAGTGTTCTCGTAACAACATATCAAATAAGGTGTAATTTATTGGAATCCTTCACTCCTTTCCTTTCAAACCGACGTTTCGGAGGATTCTTCCTTCCTTCTTCAGGGTTTCAAGGGGTCAATGAAGGAAACAAATAAAATGCTTCCCTCCTCTCTCCATAGCAGTGAGAAAAGGAGGAAAAAAAATTGTTTTTCTATGCCTCTGCTAAGGAAGAGAAAAGTTTTAAACACTGCTGTGGAGAGAGAAGGGAAGCATTTTATTTGTTTCCTTCATTGACCCCTTGAAACCCTGAAGAGGAGAGAATCCTCCGAAACTCGGTTTGAAAGGAAGGAGAAGGATTCAATAAATTACACCTTGTTTGGATATGTGTTAATTTTTTGTTTCCTCACTACCTCTGGGCTACCTTTCATTACATTCAATTATGTGGTATATTTAGAGAATTAAATTGCATAAACGCCCAAATTTGGATATTTTACAAAAAAAAAATAAGATTTTATAGTTTTGTAAGTAAGAAAATTGTGAAAATTTTTAGAAACTTTTTAAAATTTAAAATATAAAATACTAGGTCGTGCATTCAGATTAGATTTTCTCATTAAAAATGTACAATCTAGGTGGTTTTAGATGAAACATCTAGTTCGATTAACAACTTAACCAATAAAGTATCAAATCTACATTAAAGCCTTGTTTTGAATTAATTTTTTATTTAAATTTCTAAGTCCTTCTTAAGATATTAAAAAAAAAAATTAGGATAATAATTTAAATTTAAATTCATTTCACACAGAAATATAGAGAGACATTTTTAAAACCACTTTTTTTGGGCTTTAAAAAACAAATTCGTTGTATAAGTGATGGTCTTTTGACATTAGCTAAATATAAAAGTTTTAGGTTGGAATTAAATTCAAGTTAATTAAATTCAAATTAAGTGTGATTTAATTATAACAAGGTCATCGAATGTATTTATGTTTATTGGTGAAAATCAGATGGGCTAGTCAACTGGCAAGTAAATCCATTAGTCTTATGGGAGAATGAAAATTGTTTCCCCGATAACATTCAACCCCAAGGTGTCAAGAGGGCTGAATACCTATTCCATTACATGTAATTATTTATTCTATACCTTGCGAATAGATGTCACCTCTTGTCGTGATTTTTGCCAATATCATCCTTTCTGTCATTCTGTCAGTGGCTAAATCGCCATCTCACCATTTCTAAATGGATAGAGAAAGTTTATTTATTTACTTTTGTTTTATTTTGTTGTTTTTTTACTTACAACAAGCAATTTATATTTTTGATTAATCTACTCTGATGACGTCACTTTGGGACTATTTTATTCACGGGTGATGTTGGACTTTTTGCAACTCTCCGGAGGAAAGTCTTCTAAAGTCCAACCGTCTGTCTGTCTTTCCCTAGTGGCAAGAGTGGGTGTACGTGAAGAAGGGTGGCCGTGGCCTCGAATGGGCGTTACAAAATAGAAAAATGATTGGCATATAAGAAATAGCCCTCTCTCCTTTTCTCGCTCTTGCCGAGAACTTTTTCTAGCAAACAACAAGACATACATAAAAATTGAGGAAGAAATACGTGAAAAGAAATTGTTAAAAAAATATATTAAAGAAATTGTCTCTAGAGAGGGGGAGGGTTGAATTGAGGGTGAGAAGCGGTCAACGAATTCGAATCCCGGCTACTGGACTGGCCTCGGTTAGCCATCCCCCTGGATTTAGCTTGTCGTTCACTGTCATTTGTCTTGCTAGTAATTTATTACGCTTTTTTTATCAGCACAGAATGCCAAATAGCACAACACATCCTTGGAAAATGGAGATTAAATCCGAAAAATCTTTCTTCCCTCGAAGGATTTTGACACCTGAGCTGATTTGAACGTAGCTTAACTCTTATCTATTGCAGATGGTACTGCCAATTTCCAATTAGGGAATAGTGAATCAGCAGAAAAGATCGATCAGGGATTGATAGATACACCATTCAATTATGAACAGCTCTAAATAATTTTTAAGATTCTCCCAAATCAACTTAACGGGGCTCGGGACTGTTTATCATTTTTTTAAGAAAATCCTCAAATTTTTACCATCGAATCATTGATGTATTAAATATTTATTCCCGAAATTTGAAGTTGATCGTCTGTCCCATTACCGAGAAATAAATTATTGAAAATTGTCCTTTTAACATGGATGTAAATGGACCGAGCTTTCAAAAGGGCTATAACTTATATACAAATTAAACCATTTTCAAGCAATTTATACAGATCAATAATTCAACTTTTATGAATCGAATGATACATTTTTCAATAGATTTGACAGTCTAGTTAATTAGTAATTAATAAATCTAAAAATGTTATTTACAGCCAACAGAATATAACAAAAGAACTAGTCTAGAATTCCAACTCTATTTCTTGAAATCGTTTTTGTGTTAAATAAATCTTTTTATAATGAGAAAAAATTTATCTCAATATTCTATTTAATATTATCAAAACAAAGATTTTTATTCAAAATTAACCTCATTATTAACAATTTTTTTATTAAAAAATTTAGTAAGCAGAAGTTGTCACTCTGCAGAAATACAAAAGATTTTTTTGAAGATCAACCAGATAGATAAGGTGTCCCGAACCTTCTTAAGATCTTGTCATATTGGTGAGGTGACCCGATTTCATAAATGTTAAAGCGAGACAGTACACTGTTAAAAAAGATAGTAAATTTTTACTATATGTTTACAATACAAATAGATAGGAAATTCCGAATAGTATAAAAATACTAGATTATATTAGTAAAGTCACATAAACCTCATTGCAAAAATACAAAAATGTAATTTTACTTTTTTCTTGTATTAATTAGATACGTATTAGTAAAAAATATGTCGTAAGATTACAATATTACTAAAAAGTTTTGAGGCCGGACTTTTAATTTTTTTATAGTAAAATTAGATAATAAATTTTTAACAGTGTACAATGCATATTTTATATGCACTCAGCGGCACAATTAACCGCCCACCTTAGTTTTATTAAATATTTTACAATTAAACAAATGTTCACTTAATTTATTTATTACATTCAATTTTTAGGATCATAAAAGATTAAAAAATCATAATTTAAACAAGAATATTTATTTTTATTAAAAAAAAACATGAAATTAAAAAAAAAATGTATATAGAAGAGGAAACAGAAAAATATATTACAAAAATCCGCATGGTACATAAATTAAACTAGGTATATTTTTTTAAATATTTTTCGTATGAATGAATTTTTTTTAATACTTTTCACGACTGTTGCTGAATAATAACCTACTCACAAGAATGTATCAGATAATATTTTACACTAGCATATCTTTGAATATTTCAAGGCTTATAGTTTTTGGTTGTCCGGAACTGAGTTATTGTTGAAAAATCTGATTGAAATCAATCGCCATATCGAGTTTAAATAGGGACGTTTGGCCACTTTACATATGGGCCATGAGTAATCAAGAAATAGATTAGAGTAAAATAGCAATCAGATTTCTTTTGAGGATTACTTTTAATTTCGGTAATCGGTTACCGATTATGATTAGTAATCGGTAATCTGATTACTTTAAATCGATTACCGACCAGCTCTGGCCACGGTAACTTCTTAAGAGCTAATTTTAAATTAGAAATTAATTAACAACAAACTTTAAGATTGTTTATTTAATATTTTCCCAAAAAGTTGAATATTTTTACTCTACATTATTTGCTATGTTTTCAAAAAATAAATTTGAATATACATAATTGTTTTTTTTTCTAAATCTACGCCAAGATATTCTAACGTCTTTAGCTCTCTAACTCAGGGGTTCCCAAATTTTCCGAGTCCTGGCGCCTTTTTTCAATAACATTTTTCCATGACGCCCTACCCTACGCTAAGTAAAAGAATGTCTAAGTAAGTAAGAGTAAAAATGGTAAAGTATTTGGTGTCAAATAACTGTAATAATTAAAATCCTCAAAATGTATTCTGAACTTGAACTTGATTTATGATGTTGGTGCGCCTGTATTTAGGCAACAAATTGCGCGCAGATGAATGAAAGCTGCGTATGAGCTAGGCGAGTCCAGTTGTTATTGAATCTTTCAGAGCTTATGGCATGTAAGCCCTAACTAGATAATAGCAAATTCACTGGCAGAACTACACAATGCATCAAACCCCGCACTACAGGGGATCCAGGATTATAAGGGACTAAAATCCTGGAAAATTAAACTAAGTTTTCATTGAAAAGACATTTTCTAAAAAATATAAATTATAGGTACATGTTTTAAATGAGATAATTTTGTTCCTTTTTTTGTTGTTTTTAACCGACTTCAAAAAAGGAGGAAGTTCTCTATTCGACTGAATTTTTTTTTTTTTTGTGCCTATGTTACCTCATATCTCCGCCAATTCCCAACCGATTTTGAAATTTTTTTTGCATTGGGTCCAGTCTAGCTTCCGATTGGTCCCATTTTTTTCGAATTTTTTCATAGGTATTAGACCTTTTTTATTAGGTTTGTTTAGACCTAACCTCTTTGTTTATGAACCGATTTCGATGGTTCTTTTTTTATCCGAAAGGGGGTGTCTTAGGGATGGTGTCATATTAATTTGGTCAAGTTCTGATGATATGATCACTATTAATAACATCACTAAAAAGAGAAAAATAAAAATAATTTTTAAGAAAAAAATAAAAACCGACTTCAAAAAATTCAATGCAACAAATAAAATACACTAAAAGGTATAAAATAATTATTATCTTATTTAGTTACAACTAAACGACGAAATATTAACATGAAAATACTTTTTGAAGTTGGTGCCCAACATATACCTTTTATGAATCGCACTCGACGGATCTTACTTAGTACGTTTGGAGGATATGCTCGCTTATAGGTATAGTTTGTTTGGCACCGACTTCAAAAAGTATTTTCATGTTAATATTTCGTCGTTTAGTTGTAACTAAATAAGATAATAATTATTTTATACCTTTTAGTGTATTTCATTTGTTGCATTGAATTTTTTGAAGTCGGTTTTTATTTTTTTCTTAAAAATTATTTTTTATAATAAAAATATCTAAGTAAAAAAAATTTGTGTTATTCGTGGTTGAGGTCAGAATATTATTTTGCTAGGAGCCAAGAATTTTAAGTTCCGTTTATCAGATGCACTACTTATATAATTCAGATGAAAAATCTTTATTTTGTCAGTAAATAATTTTTTAAATTTATACTATAATGGTTATTTATTTTTAATTAAAAAATACTTTTGTTGAATGTTTTTTATAGGTTCTAATCATATGTACCAATGTATCTAGGTATATTCAATTTTTTTTTTTTTTATAATGATATTGGTGAGAGAAGGAGATACACCAAAAAGGCATCCTCTAAAGGCCTGGGTTGGCCCCTCCATCTTGAAAAGAAAAAGAAGAGGGGGTTTATGGGCTGAGTAGGAGTTGAAGGTATCTGTGGATGCGGGTCTTAAACATCTGAAGGTTATAAGTTGAGGGGAAGACGGTGGCTGAAAGTGAGTTCCAGTCTCTTGAGTTCATAGGGATAAAAGAGTTGGCGAAAGCCTTGGTACGGATTTTATCCCATTTGACAGTGAAGGGGTGCTGAGCTTTCGAAAACCGTGTGTTTCTAGCAAAGAGGGCTTTAGGGGGGATTATTGATTTCAGCTTTACTGAACAGACACCATGATAGTATCTGTAGTACAGGAAAAGGGCAGAAACAGTTTCTTCGGTGAGCCAGGGAGTCGAGTGGGTTTGTTAGGGCTGGGTCTCCTATTACAGTGGTACCTTGAGATAAGAATTTAATTCGTTCTGTGATCATCGTCGTATGTCAAAAAAATCGTATCTCAAAGCAATTTTTCCCATTTAAAATAATGTAATATATATTAATGCGTTCTAGCGATATGAAACTAACCCAAAACACAGTTAAATTACACATAATATACACAATTTGTATATAGATAAACGAGTAATAATACACATAGAGTTTATTAATTTGTTTATTAATATATTAATAACACAGTATGTTTATTAATCATCACTTTAACGTCAGGCCTTTTTGGCCTTCTGACTTTCACTGCGTGAGACCTTCATAAGGTAACGATCAAGAGAGGTCTGTTTCTGCCTTCTTTTTAAAATGTTTCCAAAGAATGTGAGACACCTATCATCAAATAAGGCACATCGCAAATTCGTATCTCAAATTTTTCGTTGTATGTCGAGGTATAAATTTTAGAATATTTCATGTTGTATCTCAAAACATTCGCATGTTAGGACATTCGTATCTCAAGGTACCACTGTAGTTTAATTGCTCGTTTCTGAATTGCATCCAGTGTGGCAAGAGAATGCTTGGAGGCCCCTCTCCACAGATGAGTGCCATATTCGAGACAGGGGCGTGAAATGAATTGAAATTGGCTTGGGGATAGAAAGATGAGCGACAAAGACCCAGTGTGGATGAAGGTGAGGGTAATTGGGTGGCCTTCGTAAAGTCAATTAATCGATTTCAGTTTATAATGAAACATCTAACACCCCATCCGCTATTTGATTTAAGTTCTTTTATCAGAACCAAAACGATATATAAAATGAAAAAATAATTTTTAGTTTATATTAGAATTTCTATATATTTAGTCTTTTTATAAATTGAAATTGAAGAAATTTTTGTTAGTGAACGATTTGAGCTAAAGAGCTTAACTTGGAAAATTTGGAAGTTATTGAGTTTCCTTATTGCAACTTATTGATAGGGATTTCTAAGCCAAGTTGACAATTTTTATCTCATTATCTAAAACAATTAGAGAGATCAACATATATATAAAATCTAATTCAATTGCATATTAATGTGTATTTGGAAGAATAAAATTGATTTTTGTTTCTTTTAACTTTCTTATATACCTATTCCATAAATAGTATCAATTATTCCAAATTTTTTTTAATGCAATCGAATGCAAGAAGGTGCGTACCAGTAAAGATGCAGCCCCTATGGATCTCGAAAGACTCTTGCATTACCGAAGAGAAGAGAAAGTTGATTAGGTGAGAAGGTGGAGACGTAGGTGTTTATGCACTCGGGTTTTGAAGGTTTGAAGATCATAAGTGCTGGGAAAGATGGAGGCTGGGAGAGAGTTCCAGTTCCTTGAAGTAATGGGGATATACTATACGTATTGGTGAATGAAGTGGTTCGGCACTTTTCTAATTTGACCGCGAAAGTTGACCGGATCTTTAAAATTACACAATTTAAATTTATCTATATTTTAACAGACAACAATTACAATGTTTAATTAACTTCCTGGTTTTGCTGCAGTGATTCCTATTATTTGTTAAAAATAGTAAAAAAACTATATATATTTGAAACTGATTTATGACTATGTTTTCAGATATTTATAAACACGAATAAATAGCAGAAAAAAGTAAAATGAAATAAAAATAATTTAATTAAAACTTTATTTATTAATTTAAAATTATTAATAAATATATTATTGTTAATAATAATTCAAATTAAAGCCATCCAACGAGAGATTTTTACTTTACCATACAGGAACTGATGTATTATGTATTGATGTTATTGTATTGTAATCGTGAATGAAAAAAGTGGTTTTTTGCATCTTTTTTTCGAAATATCTCAAAAAAGGCTAAAACTATTTTGATTAAAAAAATTGAGCAAACCATGGCATTTCGCTCTACAAAAAAGCTCTAATAAGTGAACATCGAAAAAATTATATTTTTCGAGATAATAATTGTTTTGTCAAAATGTCTGTTAGTTAGTCTGTGCGTTACCAAATTTTTGTGTACGAGCTAGCTCAAAAAATAGAGTGAATATCGAAACCAAATTTCACACGTAGTTTTGGTCCATTGAGATTAAGAGCTGATTAGATTTTGGTGCATATTGACCCAAAATTAAGGGGAGTGGAGGGGGGTTAAAAATTAAAAATCTAGGCCATTTGAGCAAACGCAACCAAATTTTTTATACATAATCAGTGGGATCCCAGAAATCTAAAAATGCAAAAACTAACCGCCCAAAATGGGGGAGGGAGGTAGGGTCAAAAAAAGGAAAATTTTGGCCATTTATCAAACTCAACCAAATTTTGTATGCATAATCAATGGGATCCCAGAAGTCTAAAAATTCAAAAACTAACCCCCCCCCTCCCCTATACGATTATAAATAATTTTATTAAATATAAGTGAGGGGCCAGGTTGTATGGTAAAGTCAAGTGGATGGCCACATCAGAACAAGTCAGCTTATTTTCTATTTTTTAAATATTATTTTTATTTTATTTATTTATTTATTTTCTTATTAATATTGAAGTGAGAAAGAGTTAAATCAAAAAGGTGCAGTTCAAATAGGCCTGGATTGGCCCTGCCTCGTAAAAATATGTTATGGGGCTGGGTTGGAGTTGAATGTACTTGTGGAGGCTGTTCTTCGACAAATAAAAGTTGTGTAGGTTTAAAAATGGATTGAGTTACATTTATTAGAGATCATAGGAATAAAAGATTTGGCAAAAGGGTTGGTTCGAGTCTTATCCAATTTAACAGAAAAGGGGGGTTGAGAGTTGTAAAATGGAGTGTTTCTTACAAATAAGGCTTTAGGGTAGATTATTGACTTTAACAGAACAAATATTCTGGTAGAATACAGGGAAATGATGAAGTCAGTTCTAGGGCGAGCAATGAAATCGAGTAAGCTATAGAAAAGTCCGATTCTTCTATTTTCTGGTTTATTGATCTCTAATTACAATGCCTAACAATTAAAATGCCTCGGACTCAAAAATAGCTGATTCTTATGTATTTCCACCTGCTGAATTCAAAAATCACCATAAAAATTACCGATTAGCTCTTGTTTTGGAGATATAATCGGTCAAATCGACGAAAAAAGGCCATTTTGACATATTTTCGAGTTCCATTAGATATTAAACAACAATATTTGAGAACACAATATTTTGTTGAAGTAATAGAAAACAGCTTCCTCTTTGATTTTCAAATTACGCCTTGTTTTTAGCTCAATTAGAACTCGAGTTATAATTAAAAGACTAAAACTACGTGATTATAAAGGATAATAAACATATATAAAAACATATGTTCTTACTTTATTAGTTATAACTCGAGTTCTAATTGAGTTATAAACAAGTTGTAATTTGAAAATCAAAGAGGAAGCTGTTTTCTATTAGGTCAACAAACTATTTTTACAGTGAAAGCAAAGATTTAAGTATCTTTTTGAGTCTTTTTTGAAAAAAGATGGAAATTATTTCAAAAATCAACCCAGACCTATAATATTAAAAAATGAATTTAACTTTTAAGGACCAAGCATAGATTTTAAAGAAAATATTTTTACATTGCATATCAGAGAGGGGTCTTAAGGGTTTGGCTAACCGCCCGGCAAGCTTAGTTAGCGCTTGGGTTCGATTCCTAAGAGGACGATCCTCTCTGATATGCAATGTAAAAATCTTTTCTCTAAAATCTATGATTGGTCCTTAAAAGTTAAATTCATTTATTAAAACTATTTTTATTTCAAATATTGCTGTTTAATATTTAGTGGGACTCGAAAATAAGTTAAAATGGCCTTTTTCGTCGTTTATTATTAATATAACCACTACAAAAGCAAACTTTATACGAAATATAGGTACTTTTCCTTTATTTTGGTGCACAGTGAATAGAAAAATCATGAAATAAACTTAAGAACAAGGAAAAAAAAATTTGTAGTGTTGTGTTATTCGCCTTGGGTAAATATGGTTGGTGTATGTTCTTTATATTTCGTATTTTGTACGTTAGGGAAACTAATACCTAGATATTTTTAATTTGATTAGTAGATAATTTAGCTAACGACTGTGCTCCTATTGAAAACTATTCGCAGGTCTAAGCATAAGGTGAAAGCAGGTTGGTGTGTGTGATCTATATCTCAAGTTTCCTCATTAAGAAAAAGTTGGCGGATTACTTCTTTTTGAAAAGAGATAAGAACTTTTTTAGAGATTTAAGTCAAGTTACTTTTGCTAATAACATTTATTGATTAAAATCGATATCCTTTTCAAGGAGATGAGATCAAGAATGACCCAAAGAATATTATCTCGAAGAAGTATCATTTAACCAATCCGCCAAATTATTAAACAATGTTGTATTTAATCTGAGATTTTAAACATCTCTTAAATATTTCAATAATAATCAAATGGGGGAAGACAATGAAAAACCAGCTCAGTAAATAATTTCTCAGTTCATTACTAAGGATATTACCGAGGGGTGAACCGCGACCTAATATGCTGTACACCTACATCCACTTGTACTTCCAAGTACTTCCAAATATTCCCAAGTACTTCCAAATATTGCCAAATATTTCCAAGTACTTCCAAATATTTCCAAGTACTTCTAAATATTTCCAAGTACTTCCAAATATTTCCAAGTGCTTCCAAATATTTTCAAGTACTTTCAAATAATTAATCAAATAAAGGGTGTGTAGTTTCACAGTGAATGAAATAAAACTCAAAGAGGTTTATACAAACTCAATATATTTCGGATTATTAGTCCATCATCACTGTTCAGTTTTAACCTGTAACTCCTGATGATGGACTAATAATCCGAAATATATTGAGTTTGTATAAACCTCTTTGAGTTTTATTTCATTCACTGTGAAACTACACACCCTTTACTTTATTAAATAATATCATGTTTCACCTAAAACCTACACCACTTTCTCTAAGTAAAAAAAAAAAAATACTTTCAAATATTTCCAAGTGCTTCCAAATATTTTCAAATACTTTCAAATATTTCCAAGTACTTCCAAAATACTTCCAAAGAGGTGTACACCTACTTTCAATTGCGGATCACTCCTCGGTAACTACTAATAATAGTCAAAGCATGTAATACAGATTTTTAATATATTTGTAACCAAAATCCTAAGCATACTGAAAAATAAAGTTCCAATTGATTGTGTGAGATCAGAAGTCTGCTTTTACAATTTTGCCTCATCGAGTAATTTCAAATGAACAAATTAAAGGATTGTTATACAATATACGAATATAGGAACATGTTTTCTAAAACTAAGATTTAAAATTATAATTTTATAGTTTGTTGAGGGAGAATATTTTTTTGAAATTATTTCTATTTAGATTTAAAGTTAAATGAAGAGATTTATGTATTCATAAATAAAAATCAACTTCTAGAAAATCTAGAGGGCTAGGTATTTCAAAAATAATAAAACCCAAGAAACTGAAATTTGAAACTCATGATAGATACCAGGCTTAAAAAAGTTTTTGTACCCTAAATCGTAGGAAATTTTTAAATATTGTTTGTTATAGATAATAAGTAAAAATATATTTTTCTAGGTGGGTTTCACAAATAAAATAAATATATGTTTTGAGTTTTTATCTCGATATATATTTCGAGTTATGAGCCCACCATCATGAGTTACAAAAGAAAACTTTGTGAAACCCACCTAGAAAAATATATTTTTACTTATTATCTATTAAAATGTTTCACCTAGAACCGACACCAAATTCTTTAAAGATTATTGTTTGTTATAGTACCTAGAGAATCTACTCTAATGTTTTCATTATATTTGTGGTTAGTAAATATAGGTCTTTTCTTTTTTGTTGATTTATTTTTTTAAATCCTATTTTGTTCATGATTCATATTATTTAATATGTCTCTCTGAAAAAATGACCAAAAACAACGAAACGCGTAGTGTATATTGTTTTAAATAGGTAATAAGTATCAATATTATATTGAAGGAGACAATAAAAGAGTGTGTCTTCTGCTGGAATTATAAATTTTATTTATTTATAACGAGACTATAGTTTCGAGGGCTTTGCATTGCTCCATATGAAAGATTTTAACCTTTCATTCATAAATTAATTCCTGTGAATCCATTGTAATAGACTGATGAAGAGGGCAAAGCCCTCGAAACTATAGTCTCGTTATAAATAAATAAAATTTATAATTCCAGCAGAAGACACACTCTTTTATTGTCTCCTTCAATATATAAAAATTCTGCTACTCTTGGCACAAAAACTTTCAATTTAATCAATATTATAAGTAGGATATATCAGATCAAAGGTTTGTTTGAAATAGGTACCTATAACTTGAGTCTGCTTCTATTTCAAACCAATTCTTTTTATTTCGTCTGTAAAAGTACCACTTCCCAAAGCTCCATTATGTTGTAAAATATTATAATTTAGACGTCCCCTTTAACATATCTTTCTTATCGTATCATTCAAAATATCCCTCAGCAATCTCCTCGTATCTCAAGATATCCATCATCTGAGTTCTTGTCACTGAATTCTTCACAAAGTTTGTTCTTTTTAATAGTATCAAAAATTTTAACATTATCGATTCAATTTTCAGCTTTATCCTTTAACAACATATTTGAAGTTCTCTAATATTCCCTTTAAAATAAAAATTAGGTTCTATAAGAGGTGATTATTTTAATTTTCATAAGTCAGAAAATTACGAAAGTTCTATCTCTTTAAAAGTTTTATTTTTTGTAAATCATACTCATGATTTTACGTATGCCGTCCATCAAAGAATTAAAATTAGAAAATCAGATCATGTCAAATATTTTTCTTTTTAAAAATTTTAAAGTAAGAGCCAATTAGACTTCAGATGAATTGAATTTTAGAGCATGTTATATCAGACTTATAATATTTTTAGATTTTTCATGGACTTATTTGGGGTATCGAGATATCGTATGCAGTCAAGGCTATTAGAATACTTTAATCATATGTTTCCTATATTTGATTCAATCTCGAATCGAATGCAGGTGATTTTTGTTTTTGAAGCGCGATCAAAACAATTCTCGTTAAGATGTTAATTATTATTTAATATAAATTATAAATTTATTAGAATACACATGTTGTGTCACAGCTCTTTCGCTGTCACGTCATAAAACAACCGCGTTAGTAAAGTCGTCGAAGGCTAGTTCTGAAGTCATTTATTTACATGACAATCAATGTATTATTGTACCTAACTAGTGTTTCACAACAATTATGAAATAGAATTGATCTTGTCTTGAACTTGCCTTGATTTCAAGAAAATATCAAGACAAGAAGTATGTTTTTATTTTTCAAGACAAGACAAGAAAGTATCATCAAGAATAAAGATTTCTTGACTCAAATCTCAAGAAATCTTGATTTCTTCGATTCATATTTACCAATAGCCAGAATAGATTATTGTAACATTTAACTAAAAGAAGAAAGAGCATCAGTGGCTAACACAACCTTCATCACTTGGGCGTATGGATTGGAAAAGGTGATAGAGAAAGTGTAGTCCTCTAAAATTTTAAGACAAGTAATATGAGGAATTCTTAAAACAAGACAAAAATAAATAGTCAAGAAATTAGAAAGACAATAAATTTTTGTTTTCTTGTTTTGAATATCAAGACAAAACAAGAAATCTTGTCACACTTAATTATTTCTCAAAAAATGTATTTTCTTAAAAATCTGAAAACTAGTGATGAGCAAAGCAAGACCAAGACCAAGACCAATTCTGCTCATCACTAATTAATATAGGCAGAGGGTGTGTTTGTAAAGTCTTCTATAGGGTGTTTAGAAAGTCCTGATCACTTTTAAGAAAAATATTATTATTATTTTGATATTTGAGTATTAATATTAGTGATGAGCAAAGCAAGACCAAGACCAATTCTGCTCTGACAAAAAATCTCAAGAAATCTTCTAATCCAAATTTGCCAAATAGCCAGAATAGATTATTGTAACATTTAACTCAAAGAAGAAAGAGCATCAGTGGCTAACACAACCTTCATTACTTGGGCGTATTGGATTGGAAAAGGTGATAAAGAAAGGGTAGCCCCCTAAAATTTTAAGACAAGTAATATTAGGAATTCTTGAAAGAAGACAAAAAATAAATAGTTAAGAACTGAGCAAGACAATAAATTTTTGTTTTCTTGTCTTGAATATCAAGATAAAACAAGGGGTCGGGTTAGGCTAGGGGTTAGCGTACAAGCCTGCTAACCAAGTGGGGACGGGTTCGAATCCGACTTGAGGCATCCGGCTAAAATCTGATCCCTGGGTAGAGACAAATTAAAAAAAAATAATAATAAGTATCGTAAATTGGGTTATGGCCAGAAAGGCCAAAAAGCCAAAAAGACAAATCAAGAAATCTTATCACACTTAATTATTTCTCAAAAAATTTATTTTCTTTGAAATCTGAAAACTTAGTTTTAAATAATTTATTAAATATTTATAATCTTTTTAGAATAGCTTATTTTTTGACCAAAGTACTGAGCGCTAAGAATCATTGATCATTCGTCTTTTCTCAATGGCGGATTGTAATTTTGAAATGAAACCAAATTTTTTTAGAGGGTGAGAGGAAAAGCGGGGTTGGTTCATTAGATTTCCATCTCATATAATATAAATAAATAAAATAAAATAAAATAAAAGTTGACAATTTTTTGTGCCCAATAAGAAAAGGGAAAAGGGTTGGTCTGCTCGTAAGTGGGCCGGTAGAAGAGCCGCTCGGGACCAACAAGGCAAGGCCTCCACCCACAAGTGGGAGGGTCCATAGGGACAAGGTGCGTCCCCCACTCTCCCAGCGAGGTGAAAAATCGCGTGGGGAGGTGCCAAGTGACGTGTGGTCCCCCATTGGCCAGAGGGGGACTCCCGAGTGGGGGACTCGTGGGGCGGAGCCACTCGGGGACAGCCCAAAGGGGCGGAGTTACCGGCCCAAGACGACTCATTCTGTCCTTGTCTATCCCCCGGGATCCTCCCTCTCGCGACATACCCACTCACTAATCACAAGCATTAATATTCATTCAATCATTATGCATAGCAAATAACGTCCAAGAAAATAAATAAAATCATTCCACCTTCTTCCCAAATGCACCACGAATTTCAATATGACCTCACGAAAACTGACATCAGGGAGAGGACAATAAAAAATTATTAGATTAGCTAGGTATAGAAAAAAAATAGAAGAAAGTAGCATTCATAGAAATGGTTCTATTATAATCTATATCAAGATCAAGTAGGAACAAAAGTATAAATAATTTATCTCAACATAATTTATTTACTAGAAAATAGATTAAGGAAGATATAACATTATATAAGTTACTAGGCAGCCGCCTTCGGCGGCCCTCTTGCCAGCCAAGGAGCTTGAAGGATCTGCATGAGCTGGAGGGATATTTCGGGGCGAAATAATTCTCAAACAAAGCTTCCTTTAATAATATCTTTATTTACAAAGGTAAAGAATATGTACAGGTTGTTCGAAGCGAGACTCTCGAGAGTTTTGTGTGTTAACAGGATGGACGCTGGTGTAGTACCGGTGCTGTGCGTATCCTTCAGTTAGCTTGGTGGCGCTGGAGGTGGTCACCTGAGTTCCCGCGCTCTCTTGAAGCTCTTATTGTGGGTCAGCTATGTTCCCCATAAGCTATAACCCCTGGGCCCCATCCTAGAAATCCCATCTCCGAACCATACCCAGTTTTGCATTTCTAGCCTTCTAGTGGCCCACAGATTATGTATACGAAATTTGGTTAAGTTTGTCCCAAGGGCAAAAATTTTCATTTTTTGCCCTCCCTTTAATTTGGGTGTGTTTAGTTTTTGCATGTCTAGCCTTCAGGTGGCCCACAGATTATGTATACAAAATTTGGTTAAGTTTGCTGCAAGGGCAAGAATTTTCATTTTTTGACCGTCCCTCCATTATGGGTGTGGTTAGTTTTTGCGTTTCTAGCTTTCTAGTGGACCACCTTTTATGTATACAAAATTTGGCAGACTTTGCTTCAAGGGCAAGAATTTTCATTTTTGCCCCTCCCCTTGGGTGGTTTTTGGGGGAATTTTTTTATACAAAAGTTGTCATAAATCACATCCCTTTCAACTTTTTTTATTACAAAATTTTCCGTAGAGTTAATCGTTTAGGAGTTATTTGATAATTTCCATTACTGCCAAAATTTGGCGTGATTTGGACCAATATTACAGACAAAACCTTAATTTTATATATACCTATAGATAGGTAAGTGCAGGAGTGCAGCTACCTATAATATACCACTTTATTTTTTGTAAAAATTTAATCAAATATTGAGAATGATGAAAAAAAACTTCATTCAATTTCGAAAAGAATAATCCAATTAGCTTAAAATATCATATAAAATAAAATAGAATTCATTGAGGGGTGAACCGCACCTAAAATCGTGTACACCTACTTTCATTTCCAAGTAGAGACAATAGATAACAATAGATTATCTAATGAATTCCAAAGTAATTCCAAATAATTCAAAAGAGGGTGTACACCTAATTCCAATCGCGGTTCACCCCTCGGGAATCATTATAGCCTCGCTTGTCTTACTTAATGAGGCTTTAGTGATCAGCTTGATGAATTGGAAAATTATTTCGGGTTCGATCACCCAAGTAATGAAATTAAAAATTGACTAAAATATTTTCTAGTTTATTTCCGATGTTTCGGTTTTTAATTCTGGAACCTTTTCAAGGATAGTAGTAGATATAATAGTTTGAGACTCCTCTTAGTATAGTGAAAACAAATTCATATGTAAACTGAGCTACTTAAAGTAAAAATAAAAATTCATGAGAAAATAACAAGTTTTTACAGATCAATAAATATTCTGACTTAACTTAAAATATATTTATACATTCTATAAATATAGCTATATCAATAGGATTTTTAAGATATTTAAAAAAAGTTGCTTTAAAGAAAGGGATATAAAGCATACCTATATAAAGAAATAGATATTTGGAAAATAGAAAATAATAGGTACAAATTGTTTTGGAGATGAAATATTTTACGATTTAACCAATTATTTTACATGAATTAATGTAGACATTGTATTTGAGCTTCAACTTCGGAGATTACTTCTCCACCATCGACTGTCCTTGATCATCTTTTAAGTCCTTGTTATTAATAAGAGGAAAAAACTAATTAAATAAAAAAAACCTCTTTTCCAATAATTATTCAATACCATTTCAGATCAATTCCTATCTTCCATTTGAATATTTTACGATAAATAAAATTAATGAAATATAAAGATTTACGAAAAATTATTTTTTCGTAAAATTTGTTGTTAAATATTAAAAAAATAGTGAATATATTTGAGCTTCTGTTAGGGGAAATTTAATTAATTTACAAATTCAATATCTTATATAAATTGAGTTAATAATAATTTTTATCTTTAAATTAATATATTATTATGTATATTATTTGACTTGTAAGACTCAAACAACCTATTTTAAAAATTGAGAAGCCCATCTTCTAAAGAACATGAATGAACCCTAGAAGAAATGAAAAAACTGTTAAGCCTGTTTAATTTTTTCAGAACACAGGTTTGGAAAACTGTTAACCTTTGAGAATTATTAGTAGATGTCAAAGGGGTGAACTGCATGAATTAGTTGTACATGTCTTTGGAATTATGGGAAATTATTTTGGTATTTAAAGTACTGGAATTTTTATTTGGAAATGAAAGTGGAAGTAGGTGCACACGATATTAGGTCACGGTTCACCCTTCGGTAGATGCTAATTTGAGTTTCTAAAAATTACCTACACCTAGGGATGGAAACATCGTAAAACAAACCCATCGATGTATCAAGACATCGCCTAGAAAACATCGATGGCTTTTTTTGGTACCTATATGGTAAAATAAAATACAAGTTAAGTTGTTAATTTTTTTATTTTAAGGTTATAACTACAATAATCATGTGACTCTCATACCTAATAGACTTTTTTCCAAAACCAGAGCAATTTATTTACCCTAGTATTATAGCACAATGTTTCAAACTATATAGTAACTATATTGTCCCTATATAGATTTAGAGAATATATATATAGGCACTATATAGTTACTATATAGTTTGAAACATTGTGCTACTAGAGAAGTAACTGGATTTAAAAATAATAGTTTTAAAAGCCGTTTCCCTGACAAACGGTTTCTTTGTTGCGTTATTGTTGCTTCACCAGAAAAAGTCGGAACTTAAAAAACATCGTATAGAAAAACATCGATGCATCGATGGTGTGTAATAGTAAACATCGATGTTTCACTACTGAAACATCGATGTTTCTGAAACAAGTTTGCATCCCTACCTTCACCTACTGCCCTGGCGAGGAAAACGTGCAAGAGTACTTGCCGTGAAAAAGACTAATCAAAGTGTCTAAATGTTGATAAAGAGAGGATGTGGTTTCAGAAGAATACCTAAGTATCACAAAAGGACCATAGCTAACGATTGAATACATGTATTGATGAGAAAAAATATTTATATTTCTAATATTTGAACAAGATAAAAGAATCCTTTTCGGTACCAGAAGAATGCCTAATTCGTTAGAATTACACTGAAGAAGATTTTGTATGACAAGCAAAACATATTGTGTTTCTCATGTGTTGGTTTGTCCCAACCGAAGTTTGAAAAATGGACTGTCCAAATAAATTCAAATAATTAGTAGCGTTTAGAGGCGGTTTCTTCTCTTTAAACGTTTCCCCGAAACCATCATCATCCATCATCTTTTGCTACCTAACTCAATTATGCCTATTCACTTTCTCCTACCACAAGAACTCTCTCACCTCCCTTCAAATTTGACATGCAAAATGTGCGATTAATTAACGACATTCCCTCATCAAACTGAGCCGCAACGGCTGCTGCTGCTGCAGTGGCTGATGCATTGTTTTCTACGCCGGGTGGCATCCATATTCATCTCATCTCTCCATTTGGAGGTATCGTCTTTTTTCTGTCCGCTTTCATTCCCACCCAACTCCCAGTGGACTTAAGATCTATGGACTTTGCCAACTCCTTTCAAAAAGAAAAAGAGAGAAAAACACCTCCAACATTCCTTTAATCTGGGAAATTGAGAATGTACTATTATGTAATCCGAACAAAGAAACAAAAACGTCCATTCATGGGTGTTTTTTACTCGAAGACTTCTTGAAAATTGTCGAGGTGAGAGTTTCAATAAATATTCCATTTTTCTAATTACATTTTTTTTAATGGAACTTGAGAATATTTCTTATAAATCTTTATCCAAAAAAATGGTTTTACTTTCTTTTGTCTGATCTGAAATGTGTTTTTTTTTTACATGAACCACTTCATGATGATATTAATTAAGACGTTTCGATTACTATTTTCGCTTCTAGAAAAAGATGTTTGGATAACACTGCCCAACAATTAAAATGCCTCGGGCTCAAAAATACCTGATTCTTATGTATTTCCACCTGCTGAATTAAAAAATTACCGATTAGCTCTTGTTTTGGAGATATTATCGGTCAAAACGACGAAAAAGGCCATTTTGACATATTTTCCAGTCCCATTAGATATTAAACAGCAATATTTGAGATCACAATATTTTGTTGAAGTAATAGAAAACAGACATCCTCTTTGAGTTTCAAATTACGCCTTTTTTTAGCTCAATTAGAACTCGAGTTATAACTAAAAAACTAAAACTACGTGATAATAAACATACTAGTATATAAAAACAGATGGTCTTACTTTTTTAGTTATAACTCGAGTTCTAATTGAGTTACAAACAAGTGGTAATTTGAAAATCAAAGAGGAAGCTGTTTTCTATTACGTCAACAAACTATTTTTATTTCAAATATTGCTGTTTTAATATCTAATGGGACTCAAAAATATGTCAAAATGGCCTTTTTCGTCGTTTATTATTATTATTATTATTATTATAACCACTACAAAAGCAAACTTTATACGGAATATAGGTACTTTTTCTATATTTTTGGTGCACAATGAATAGAAAAATCATGAAATAAACTTTAGGACAAGGAAAAAAAATTTTGTGGAGTTGTGTAATTGATGCTATAAACATAGTACCTATAGTTTGTAAGACCACGAAAGAGTCAAATCAAGAATCTTTACCAGTACCCTAGTATCGCAATGTTTTAAACCAGGGGTGTCCAACCTTTTGGCTTACACGGGACGCATTTGAAGAAAAAACAAATTATTCGGGAACATATAAAATATACAAACTCAAATGATATTATTTGTTAATCAAAAAGATAGTTAACAATGTAGAAATATGATATCCAACATGACAAAGAACCAAAAATGTCATAGCAAAATAATCTTCGAGTTGTTTTCCTTCAGGATTTTGTTTTTAATTCATTTATTATTTCATAAAGTTTTAACTATCGAAAAAATGGAAATATGAGATGAAGAATCATTTTTAAATATTGTGAAGCCAGGAGGAATACAATATTTCTTTCTGAGTAGATAATTTTTATAAAATTTTAATAAAGTGACATTATTAAATTCTTTCATTTCCATATATTCAATCAGAAAGGTTGCACATAAAATATTTAAACCTATAAAAATGATTCAAAATATGCCAAAATTGTGATTATTTTTTCAGAAATCTTGAAATATAAATTGAAAATCTGCCTTTTATTCTTCGAAAACTTGTGGGGCGATTTTCATTTTCCAATTTTTTCATATTTTAGAAAAAAAAATTATCAGGTCAGAGTGTATCAGATACCTATGTTTTCCAGTAACATAAAAATCTCAATGTTTTAAGGAAGTTTATAATTTTATGTCGGGCCGCATTCATTGCTGTGCTGGGCCGCGGGTTGGACAGCCCTGTTTTAAACTATATAGTAACTAATTTTCTAAGTTTATCATGGATGAACATTAACAAGCTCGCAATAATACAGTTATGGATCTCAAGGACCTATGTAGGCACTATATAGTTACTATTTAGTTTGAAACATTATCCTGCTAGGGTAGGCAAACCTTACACCTTACAACTAAACAACAATTTCACAAAGAACTTGAATGTAAACTATATAATTATTGAAAAACATTTTCGTATTGGACCACTTAAGAATTAATTAAAAAATTTAAACTAATTTTCTAAGTTTATCATGGATGAACATGAACAAGCTCGCAATAATATTCCAGATACAAGAAAAGCAGTTCAAAAATAAACAAGTAGTAGTAAGAAAAAAGTAAATAGGTAGTTAATTTATCTATAACCGAGGGGTGAACAGCGACCTAATATCGTGTACACCTACTTCCACTTCCACTTTCATTTCCAAGTAGAAGACAATAGATGAAGGGGCATTGTCTAATGAATTCCAAAATAATTCCACATAATTCCAAAGACGGTGTACACCTAATTCCAATCGCTGTTCACCCCTCGTCTATAACTATATGACAAGAGAGTTTCGTCCCAAACAGAGGCTGGTCAAGATCTAAATTTGATGTGGGTAAGATGAATTTTGCGAGGCCCCTGCGCCAGACGTATATATTTTTTCTTTTAATTTATAGGTAAGAATCTTTGTTGAAGACGATGACATTACATGAAAAAAATATTCAAAAGTATTAAATTTCCAAAAGTTTTCTTTGCAAATGAATCTAAGTTGGATGAACCGAGGCCGTAGGCAATCACACCGACTCTGGCCTCAAAGGATAGCAGATAGTACAGATTGTGATTTGGCACTTGGGTTTGATTTTCAAGAGGATGAAAGCTCTCTAGACACAAAATCAAAAATATTTAATGAAAACTTTGATACGTCCCTCGAAGTCTTTTTTTTATTATTGAAACTAAAAAATGCCCTTTTTTTGAGATTCAAGAAACTCTCAAAATTTCCTGGAGAAAATTATAAATTTATTGAATGCTTGACAAGAAATTTCGATACTTTTTAACCTAAAATCTGATTTTATTGAAAAGTTTTTGTTTTGCCGAGAATAGCAGAGTTGTTGATTCACAAAGAGAAACAAAGAGGTTGTCCTCTGCTTGATGCAAATAAACATACACACATATATATCGAAATTATATATCTGTATAAATGTTATTTATTTGTTTGAGACTATAGTTTCGAAGACTTGGTCTTCATCATCAGTCTTTTTAAATAACTTATGAGGAGAATTTTCTAGGTTAGGTTTCACAAAAGGAAATATTAAAACAAATGTATGTTTTTTTTGAGTTTGATTCACTCGATATATATTTCGGGTTATTAGCCCAACATTAAATTGGCACTTATGAATAAATTCAGTATTCTCAATAACCAATTGGACTTTGACAAAGATGTAATCATTGATTCTAATTTGGCTAAAATTAATAAACTAAAAATTGGCTCCTAAATTCGATTACATATTTGGTGTTTGTAATTTGTTTTTTGTTTTTAATTTGATTTTGTTTGTAATTTTGTTTTTAATTTTAATTTTTTTATTTTAAATAATAACATTTTGTTTATATTAAAAAAAAAAAAATTCTGAACGTACTCTTCTTTCTCTAAATTTTACTTGTTGAATGTTTTTACAAATTTGTATTCAGTTTTCATTTGAACTCCTGATGATGGGCTAATAACCCGAAATATATATCGAGTGAATCAAACTCAAAAAAACATACTTTTGTTTTAATATTTCCTTTTGTGAAACCTAACCTAGAAAATTCTCCTCATAAGTTACTTATAATGTTTCACCTAGAACCGACACCTAAATCCTTAAAAAAAGTCTTTTTAAATTATAAATATTATTTTTCTGGGATCAATAACCTATTGACTCCATGAAAAATAATATTTATAATTTGAAGACTAAAACTATACAGTCTATAGTCTCAAACATATATACAGATATATAATTTCGATATATATGTGTGTATGTTTATTTGTATCAAGCAGAGGACAACCTCTTTGTTTCTCTTTCTGCTAAAATCTGATCTTGATTAATAATTTACATTTAGCTTGTTTAATCAGTAAATAGTCACTTTTGGAATATTCTTTGGATTACATCTCATTCATCCTCCTTAATAATTAAAGTTGATGATTCAGAAGGTCCATCCGGCTTATATACCAAGAGGTCAAACTTAGGACTAGACTTTGACCGTTAACATAACAGGGATCAGGTACGCATCTGCGTGAATATTCTGTATACAAGGTATCTATTTATATCACCAAGAGGACAATAATGAAATCCAATCCAACAACAGCAAGTCTCTAATCAATTTTGATATTGTATAGCCCCAATATATATAGATATAAGCCGATCAAATCGAAATCGAGTGAAAATTGTAACCCTTTGGGGCTGTTATAGATTGTCTCTGTTGTATAGATGTAACATATTCGATCGGCAACCAATTGGGACAAATATATATATGTATATATATGTGTAGATGATATGGATATAGATAGAGTGAAGGAGGAAGAGAAGGATATGCGTGTCACATCAGTAGCAAAGGATCCCAGGGGATCTTGAGCTCATCCTCTTCATCCTCTCCTGGTCCTGGAGGTTGTCGTCGACTCTCTGATATTCAAAACGCGCGCAGGGAGTATTCGACAACTTTACAATACACAGTGGACATGGCGATTGTTAATTTGAAAACTCAATCCCTTGCGTGAAAATTCACCCCTAGCGAATGAGGTAGGGTGTGATTTTTTTATTGGTGTTTAAAAGAAGATTTGTTGGATTTGGAATCTTCTCATAAGAATCGACTTAAGGTAGTTCTTTCACAAATGCAAAAATTCAAGAAGTCTTCGAAACTTGGAATATAAGTCATTAAAAGCATAATAAACATATTGTTAAAATTTGAAGACGATTTACCACACCAAACATGAAATAATTGCGATTAAAAATGAAATTTTTTACATAAAGTAAAGAAAATTTTTTGGAACTTTTTTAATTTTTTTTTAATATAAAATACTAGGTAGGTTTCATATAAATAAAAGATCAAATGCTTGTTTAGCACGACTCAATATATATTTCGGGGTATAAGCCCATCTTCAGGATTTCACAAAGGACACTGTTAACTCCTGAAGATGGGCTTATACCCGAAATATATACTGAGACGTGCTTGTTTTAAAGCATCTGATCTTTTATTTATGTGAAACGTACCAAGTATTTTATATTTAAAAAAATTTGAAAAAGTTCCAAAAACATTTTTCAAAAAATTGTCTTTACTTTATTTAATATGTTTCACCAAGAACCTATACCATTCTCCCTTAACAAATTTTTTTACATATGGTAGATAAGGAAAGGGTTGGGAAATGATCATTAATTTTTTTTTCATTGAAGGACTTTCACGATCTTGATGAAAAACTAATATATATTAGAATAATATATTCGGAGTAACTTAAAAAAAATTTGAAATTATTTACCACGTAGTTTTGATAAAAAATAAAAAAAACATATTTGGGCGATTATTTTTAGTGGAGGGATAAAATATCAATGGCTTGGGAACGATCCATTCATAAATAGAATAGATTAGCGTAAAATGTACAGTCACGTTAAAAAAACATAACCTAAAATTTTAACACCGTTCATATTTATAGAGTGGTTACGAGGCTAAAACTTTTTGTGTGGATTGTCGCGAAAGAACCTCATTAAGAGGACAATATAGTTAATGGTGGTTTGAAATTGGTTTCGAAAAGAGATTTAAAAAATCAACTTATATTCTGGGTCCCGCTTCTAGGGGTACAACTAAGAAAAAATGCTTTCAACGTTCTAACTATAATCAGGAAAATTTTATATGTGACAATATATAGTAGTTTTTCCTAAAGAATTTAAATATTACAAAATACTTAAGGTAGTTGTTCCGCCAAATGCGTTTTCTTAGGATTTTTTTGAAATTTAGACAGATTATTATTTAAATATTATACTTCTTCATCGATTGGGGAGCAAAACGAAATTTATGAACAATACAGTTCCGGAGATATTAAATTTCAAAAATCCAGTTTTTCAGGCTCTTTAACATTGCACTATACGGGATATCGGAAAATTTACATACATATTTAATTATAATTTAATGTAATGGAAGGCAGCCCAGAGGTAGTGAGGAAAGAAAAAATTAACACATATAAAATAAAGTGTAATTTATTGGAATCCTTCCTCCTTTCCTTTCAAACCGACGATTCAATGATTGACCCTTTGAAACCCTGATGAAGGAGGGAAAAATCCTCCGAAACGTCGGTTTGAAAGAAAAGGAGGAAGGATTCCAATAAATTACACTTTATTTTATATGTGTTAATTTTTTCTTTCTTCACTACCTCTGGGTTGCCTTCCATTACATTCAATTAAAATTTCTACCAGTCCGTCTCTCTCCAGAGAAAATTTCGTTTGCAAAAAAATATTTAATTATAATTAAGAAACTCTTCTTACCATTTTTATAAAAAACTAAATCAACATTAAACAATAACCAATACATATTTTAAGACAATTTTGATTCATAGTTACAATACAGTTTCTGAGATAATAAGGAATAAATAATGAAAAATGTATAAAAAAAATTTAGACTACAAACAATTTGGCAACAGCGCATTTATTTAACCAGCGAAAAGTGCATGCGCTAGATTTTTTCAAAATTATAATTTTCATAAGGTGTAACGTAGGTGTTGATTACATTTATTAAAAAAATAACAAAACGATTTTTATAGAAATTTAAAATGTATTTTATCTGTCATTTTAATTTAAAAATATTCAATCTCTTACAATGGTGCCAAATTTGTCAAACCAGCACGGGATTCATAAACAGCAAAAAGTTTTGTGCTTATGAACTATGAATCCTTATTGTCTGTTCTATATACTCTAGCATTAACTTTTTGCTAGTATTGTCGCAAAACAACTACCTTAAATAGTTGAAAAGATTTAAAAACAAACAAATTATTTTAAAGAAATTTATTTTATTTGGTCCAGGACAAGATGACATTAGGGTATTATCCCTGCTCGGTGTTTTCGGCCACTGTTTAGGATTCACTTCATACATTTACACTATGACAATCATTTCATAAAGAAACAAAAATTGAAATTATATTTATAAAATTTTAGCTTAAAAATATTTTTCTTTTATTTTAATGATATTAATATATACCTAATGAAAAAATATAATACATATCAAATAATAAAATACCAATACCATTATCCATTAGAGTGTTAATACTATTATATATAACGAATCTAATATTTAAGAGAAAGGGGATTCCTCCAAGCGCTAAAAAAAGAATAAGGTAGGTGCATTAATTACATTTCAAAGCTGTTTTTTATTTACTGGGGTGCACGATGCAATTAATAATAAATTCAACAACCAGACAACAAACTTTGTTAAAAAAAACAACAAAAAAAACATAATTACATTTTCATATGAAAATAATTAAATATATTTCTTTATCGGTGTAAAGAGATAGTAGAATAAAAATATGAAAACTAACCAATTTGAGTATAATAATGAATAAAAGAATAAAAAAGACCTAAAAGAAAAATCAAAAAAATGATATGTATAGCATTAGATACTGGTTCAAATGAAATTTATTAAATGTAACGAAATAAGTATCTATTTGAGAAAGTCAGATTGAATTTTTTCTCAAGATTTGTAATCAATTAATTTTACGAACATAAATTTAGGTCGTATCAAAGATTTTAATAGATATGTTTATATTGCATGCAGGAGGGTCCTGTCCCCTCGGAAGTCGAACCCAAGCACTAGTCAGCTGGCTTGGGTTCGACTCCCAAGGGACAAGACCCTCCTACATGCAATATAAACATATCTATTAAAATCTTTGATACGACCTAAATTCATGTTCATGAAATAAAATTTAATATCAAAGTGCTATATTTTAGATAAAGATGAGAATTTATTTTTGTTATTATAGAATTTTTAAACAAGTCCTAAAGCTTAGTCCAAAATTATATCAGATTTTATTTTTGGAAATAAATAAGATTTTGACATCAGAACGAACTTTCTATGACCTACAGTTCTTGTGTAATCATCGGTATTAGAAATCAGTCAAACATTCAGACAAAGAATTAAGCTTGAAAAAAATGAAAATATTTGAGTGGAGATTTAATACATTTGGAGGTACCAACTTTGTGCAAATTTATTGGTTTATAATACATTTTTCAGTAATTATATATATATATATATATATATATATATATATATATATATATTAATTTATATCTGGATTTATAAAAATAAATAATAAATCTATTAGTTGAATAAAAGATTTCACTGTCGATGGTAACAGAATTGTTTTTATTTTAGGTTAAAAATAAAATGAGAGAGTCTTCTGTTTTTTAAATAAAACAATTTTTAATTATTTCTAGAGACTACAGTTTCGAAGGCATTGCCCTCATCATCAGTCTATCATAAATATTCCAGTATTTAGTTACAAATTAGTTACAAATTAAAAATCTTAATTTAGTTACAAATTAGTTACAAATTAAAAATCTTAATTTGTAACTAATTTGTAACTAAATAATGAAATATTTGTGATAGACTGATGATGAAGGCAATGCCTTCGAAACTGTAGTCTCTAGAAATAATTAAAAATTATTTTATTTAAAAAACAGAAGACTCTCTCATTTTATTTTTAACCTAAAATAATAAATCAATACTTTTTACTGTTTTTATGTGTTTTTTACTATAATATATAAAAAAAAAATGAAAAATTGTTCACAAACTCACGAGCCGGACCTCTCAAACAGAGGGGTGGGGTAGGGGGTCGCGAAATTTTTTTTTAAACTACGGGGGTCGCGTCATGATAAAGGTTGAAAAACACTACTCTAAACCAGTGTTCCGCAAACTTTTTGTGTTCATGGTACACCTACCAAATAATGAAATTTTAAAAGTACACCAAAGAAAAAACCAATGTTTATTTAATATTTATTTATTATTAAAATCAATATAATAGGAAAAGATGTTTAATGAGAAATGTGAGCCTGCTTAACTGAGCACAGGCGATCAAAATTTGGAGCAGTCGTTGATAAGGCTGCTCGAGTAACTCTCAGCTATGTGTAGGTACATTATCTTCTTAAAACTTGACATTTTTCCGCGGCACACCAACTTATGACCACGGTACACCAGTGTGCCGAGGTACACACTTTGCGGAACACTGCTCTAAACCATTTCATCAACGATTGGAGTCGCCTAGCTCTTACGCAGCTTTCATTCTTCTGCGCTAAATTGTTGCCTAAATACAGGCGCACCAACTTCATAAATCAAGTTTTAATTCAGACTACATTTTGAGGATTTTAATTTGTATTATGTATATAATACGGGGTATAGTGAAGTATTGTAATCGTGAATGAAAAGTTTTTTATTTTTTTTTCAAAATATCTCAAATACAATCTAAGTATTTTTTTATTAAAAAATTGAGCGAATTCACGGTGATTCGATTTATAATAAAACCTTGTATAGTGAACATCGAAGTGCTATTTTAATAATAATTATTTAGACAATATCACTTTTAGGGTGTGTATGAGTGTGTAATTTGTGTACCTTCTAGCTCCAGGAAACTCCTAACTTGCTTATCTTTATTCTCTAAGAACAGAAAACTGTTTTTCAGCTTCTTATCATTTTTTTGTATTATTTATTTATAGATATATAGCAGAAATTCAGGTAGATTTTGTTTTTAATAAATTTGGTGGTATACTTATTAGAAAAGTGTAACCCTCAAATAATTTTAATGAGATGTACGTTATTTTAAATGAATTGAAAAGGTTATAAATTTGTCAACAGCATCCAGTGTTTTATTTTTTGTTTTTTTTCTAATGCAATTGAATGCAAGAAGGGGTTCGCCAGTAAAGATGTAGCCCCTATGGATCTCGAAAGACCCTTGCATTACCGAAGAGAAGGGAAAGTTGATTAAGTGAGAGGGTGGAGACGTAGGTGTTTATGTACTCGGGTTTTGAAGGTTTCAAGATTATAAGTGCTGGGAAAGATGGAGGCTGGGAGAAAGTTCCAGTTCCTTGAAGTCATAGGGATATACGTATTAGAGAATGAAGTGGTCCGGCACTTTTCTAATTTGACCGCGAAAAAGTGTTGGGAGTCGGCAAAACGCGTGCTAATCGCAAAGAATGCTTTGTGGGGGAATTATTGATTTTATCTCATCAGAGCACCTGCCGTGACAGTATCTATAGAAAAGGAAAAGGGAAGAGACATTTCTTGTTGGTAGACAGTCACCCATATAAGACATAACCGCTCTATATATTAACTTTAAAGAATTCTCAGGTATCAATCAGTCTTTTAAACATCCAAAAGTCATTGATATTTATTTAAAATTGGAATTCAGCATAAAATAAATTTTCTTTTGAATTGATAAATATCATTAAATAAGGTATCCTCTTTCCAATAAAAAAATAATCATCGAAATCAGTCCATTAACAAAGAAGTCATACGTAAACATACATAACAAAAAAGGTACGATCCCAATGAAATGTATACGGGACCAATCGGAAACTATTCTGAACCCAATGCAAAAAAAATCATCGAAATCGGTCCACATGGTAAAGAAAAATCAACAAACATCATCAGAACTTGACCAAATTAATATGTGACTACCCCTAAGGTATCCCCTTTCCAACAAAAAAAGAATCATTGAAATTGGTCCATAAACAAAGAAGTTATGTGTGAATATACATAACAAAAAGGTCCAAAACCAATGAAAGTAAAATTGGACCAATCGGGTACGAGATTGAACCCAATGCAAAAAAAATCATCCAAATCGGTCCACATGGTAAAGAGAAATACATTTTTAAATAAATTTTTAATAATAAATGAACAAATATAAAAAAAAAAACAGACATTCCGTTGAATTGATAACCTCCTCCTTTTTTCAGAGTCAGTTAAAAAGGAAAAAGTGTAAAATTTATATTTCTAGAGAAGAGGAGAAAATAGTTTAGAAACGAACCTGATTCTTATCTGAAACAAGCTACGAGAATGATCCCATCTAGAGAGCGAATATATACCCTGATGGGATCCCCTCTTATAGTTAGAACTCCTGACAAATAAGTTTATCAAATGAGCCACTGTGGAAGTCGATAATCAGTGACGAAACGTTTGACACATTTAATTAAGAAACTTGATTTAAATTCTTGTCCAACTCCCTCATCATCATTGAGTATACAGTCCTAAGACTGGTTTGATGCAACAATCCGTCTCCACTCGACTCTGTCCCCCGCCAGCTGTTTAACCTCTCTAAATGTCTGGCATCCCATATCCCCAATTATTTGGTTGAAATATTCTAATCTGGGTCTTCCCCTTCCCCTTTTCTTTCCCACCTCCCCCTCCAAGATATCCTAAGCAGTCCCCCATGTCTCAGTGTGTGCCCCATCATCTGACCTCTTCTCTTCTTCAGACTCTTCCACAAGGTTCTTCTTTCTCCGATTCTTCCAAGAACTTCTTCATTTGTAATTTTATCCATCCATTTGATATTCATCATTCTTCTGTAGCACCACATTTCGAAAGCCTCCAATCTCTTTCTCTCCGCTTTTCCAATTGTCCAGGTTTCACACCCGTACATGGCTATGCTCCATACATATGTCTTCAATAGCAACTTCCTGTTTGCTAAGCTGATTGAGGAGGAGCATAGTAGTTTTTGTTTTGAATTAAACCCCATTTTTGCTTGGGCAATTCTTGATTTAATTTCGTTTTTGCTCCTCCCATCCCATGTTATTTTACTTCCTAGGTAGCGGAATTCCTTAACTCCTTCTAGGTTTTCTTGGTTAATTTTGATGCATTCCTGTCTCGTTTGTTCTTTTTTTGTACATACTAGGACCTTGGTTTTATTCTTGTTTATTTTCATTTTGATTTCTTCTATTAGGATTTGGTTAATTCCATTCAAGGCGTCCTCTAATTCTTTTTTATTGCTTCCTAGAAGGGCAATGTCATCGGCAAATCTTAACATAGCGATCTTTTGACCTTGGATTTCTATACCTGTATCAATTTTGTCTTTGAATTCTTTAATCGCTTCTTCTATGTATAAGTTGAAAATCATGGGTGACAGCACACATCCTTGTCTTACACCTTTTTTTATTTTGGCTTCTCTTTGTTCATCACCAATATTTATAATTGCCGGCTGGTTTTGATATAGATTTTAGATTAGTCTTCTCTCTCTGAATTTTATTCCCGCCTGTTTTAATATTTTAAACATAATTTCCCAATTGACGTTATCGAATGCTTTTTCTAGGTCTATGAATCCGATGTAGACAGATTTTTCCCTGATAAAAGCCCTTTCTATTATTAGTCTAAGAGAGAGATTGCTTCTCGGGTGCCTCTGTTTCTTCTAAAGCCGAACTGGTCTTCCCCCAGATTTTCTTCAACTCTTTGTTCTATTCTTCTTTGGATTATTTTGGTTAACTCCCTACGGGCAACTCCCTACGATCCTTTTAAAAATTATGGATGCAAACAATGTAATATTATATCTTTACACTTCTGACATTTGATTTTAGATTGTTACTATAAATAAATTTAAATAATACCAGTTCCAGTGCTTTTCTAGTTATTAATGAGCTCTTGGAACATATTGGCTGATATTGCAGCAATCATGGGGCCAGAGTACAAGCCTCCCGAATTGGAAAATTTGTTCGATTATAATCTTATCCTTACGCCAATTTACACTGAATCTAAGACTCAAATAAACACATATTTAATAATAAATGAACAAACATAAAAAAACAGACATTCCGTTGAATTGATAACCTCCTCCTTTTTTTCAGAGTCGGTTAAAAGGAAAAAGTGTAAAATTTATATTTCTAGAGAAGAGGAGAAAATAGTTTAGAAACGCACCGGATTCTTATCTGAAACGAGTTACGAGAATTATCCCATCTAGAGAGCATATGTACCCTGATGGGATCCCCTCCTATATAGGATTCCGGGTGTCGCTTTCCATTTCCCCCAGGAGACCTACAGACCTACCCTGCTCGCATTCTATCCTCTCTTTCTCTCTTGTGAGTATGGATTTCATTTGGAGGCAATTTTTATAATTTGACCTAATTTCTAGTTTAAAATTAGACCATTCGAAAACAATCAAGTTAAAGTATTTCGACTTTAATTTAATTCATTTTCGATAAAAAATAAATTTTAAATCAGGTATTTTTTTATTATATTTAGGAATTTACAGCGTTAATACAGATATTGGAATTTCACTATCAAGATTGTCGGGATTTTAAGAAATCAATTCGATTCACATTTCAGGATATTTTTTCGGAATCAGGAATGGTATAAAAAAAGGTATATTTATATGAAAATAAAAAATTTTAACCCTAGAACAAACAAGCCTTTTCACAAACACATATTTTTGAGCCGGGCCTGTCAGTCCCACTATATGTTTAATTGGTTTATTTAACACGTTTTTTAATAATTATATTCATTTTTTTATTAATTTATATCAGGAATTATAAAAATAAATAATATATTAATACTTTTTTACTGTTTTTACTGTTCTAGTACACAGAAAAGCCCCAGGCCTCAGAGGCCAGTCCTATGACTTTGGGTTTGTAAACTGGTTCCAAGAAAAAATTAGGTATATACGTTATATACAATTGTTTTTAGAAAAATCGTTTAAAAATACTTTTATTATGTATTAATGAAAGAATATTAAAAATTTGTGATTGATGGGACCCATTTTCTGAAAGTTATTGAAAAGAAAATGTGTGGCCGAGCCTGACAGGTCCGGATTATGCGTTCTAGGGTTAATTAGCTTTTTATTATTTCACCATCATCATTACAGCGTATACCAGGTATGGGCAACCTTTGCTTAGCTGAGGGCTTCATTTCGGGACTTAACCAGGTCGCGGGCCGTAGGTAAGAAATAAGTAGGTAGTAGTAAATAAAATAGCGATAAAAATTCACACATTTTTTATTTATTAATTATAATACTTAGCATAATCAAATATAAAAACCAAATTAACCAAAAAAAGATGGAAAAATCAAATGAAAATTAATGAGAGACTTGAGTTTGAAGCTGAGAAACAAGATGATCAATATTGGGGTCAATATCGCTAGTACATAGGCGCAATGTGATTTCTAAATTAACATCTGTAAGCCGAGTACGATAATTATTTTGATTAATTTTCATGATTGAAAAACGGTGCTCAGATTTATACGTGCTTCCGAATGTGCAAATTATTTTTCGTGCGAAAACTCTCAGCTGTGGATACTTTTCTTCGGAAAGGTATGTTTCTGTAAAATTGGCTTAGTTCCATATCATCAAATTTAGACTTCACATATGACTCTTCTTGAAGCTCGATTAACTCCATTTGTAGGTGAAGAGGAGCATCATCCACATTACACTTAGAAGGATTTGCAAAAATAGTGAAAGGGCTATCCATATTCTTAAAATTGGAAAACTGATCAGTGAATTGCTCTGACAGTAGTTTCAGTTCTTCATCATAGGGACCGTAATTCAATGTTTTCGTGACTGGATAATGTTAATTTTTTTTTTTTTTATTATAGGCAATCAGAAATTACATATTTACAGGATTTCTATGAGCCAATTTTCTATGTGAAATATTTACAATAGTTACAAGGTAGTCTCCTATGAGACTAGACAAGATAATGAAAAGAAAAAGGAAAAAAAATTATATAAATTTGTTATTATTCAGGATTGTGGAGATCCTGGGGCCATCTTCTTTTCAGACGTCTTCTCTCGGGGATCCGGACAAATGAGTGGAGGGTCTGATTAGGGTGTGATGCCAATTTCCCAACGTGGATGTTGGCTCTTTTTCTAACGACTTCTTCCACATAGGGCACTCGGAGATCTTCGTGGATTATCTTGAAATCAACCACGGTGCTTCAGTACTTATTCTAAGGAATTTCGACTGGAACTTTTGTATTATATTTATATTGGACTTACATGAGCAGCCCCATAGCTCAATTCCGTTCCGGAAATGTATGTTCTGTAAAATTGGCTTAGTTCCATATCATCAAATTTAGACTTCACATAGACTCTTCTTGAAGCTCGATCAACTCCATTTGTAGGTGAAGAGGAGCATCATCCACATTACACTTAGAAGGATTTGCAAAAATAGTGAAAGGGCTATCCATATTCTTAAAATTGGAAAACTGATCAGTGAATTGCTCTGACAGTAGTTTCAGTTCTTCAGCATAGGGACCGTAATTCAATGTTTTCGTGACTGGATAATGTTAAAAAATGAAAACAGTTTTTACTTCTCATTTGTGTTTCCTACAATCGAATTTTGTTTTGAAAAGCTTTAAGATGACTGTACAGCTGATTTAGCAATTGCCCTTGTTTTTGAAGTTTCAAGTTCAGGTCGTTTAAGTGTCCTGTGATGTCTACCAGGAATGCCAAGTCACAAAGCCATGTTGGATCACAAATTTGCGGCAATGTTTTCTCTTTCATTTCCATAAAATCAGCTATTTCTTTTCTAAGGTAATAAAATCTTTTTAGCATTTTATCTTCTTTTTTTTTGCACGTTATTTCAAATTTCTGAATCTCTCGAGGGCCGAGGTTTGCCCATATATGGCGTATTCAATACCAAGACTGGTTTGACGCAACTATTAACCTACACTCAACTCTATATCATGCGATATAGTTAACTTCTTTAAGGAGCGATTGCATATAAAGGGAGTTTCGAGTAGATCCATTGGTTAATACGCAAAAAAATAAACAAAAAAGTGGGAATAAATCGAGTAAACTCTTTAATTTTTTAAGCATCACCAGAAATCAGGAAACTTGCCTTATTCCCTCTACTATATACAACCAGCCCTTAAAATCTCACACCCCATATCTTTCATTATTATCTTATTAATTGAAACTAAAATAAACCATCACCAAGGATAATTTTTTCTTTTCCTTTTTTTGTCTTCTTTAACATAATCTATAGAACAGCCAATTAAAATCATTCCGGTTAAAATAAACCAGACATTCCTTGGGTAATTCTTTCAATGGAATCGTGAAATTGAATAAAATATTCCAAGTGACATGACTTTATATACCATAAGCAATTCTAACAAATAGCAATCGACAAATTGACAAGCTAAGCCTATAAATTATTCTTATCATTGAACAATAATGAAACTACCAATAGATTAAAGTCAAACAGATAAATGATAATTAATTATTATTTAAGCACTATAAAAATTAGTTCTTCTCATAAGCAATTAAACAATACAACGCAATCAACAAATTGGTAAAGGAAAAATATATTAAGTCCCCTTATAATTACCTAAGAGAAAAATATAATTAGGCAAAAATAAAGTAACATACTAATGGTAGCTTTCGAACAGGAAATCAATCAAAAAGCAGTCATATCTTCTTGGTAAATATGAGAAATTTAAAAATAATTTATCGGGACTATTTTGTATCTTTCAGTCATCGGGTTAAACCCAAACATATCATTTAAAATAAGCTTTTGTGTTTATATTAAAGTAATGGAAGGCAGCCCAGGGGGCAGTGAGGAAAGAAATAATTGACGTGTTCTGATGTAGCCATCCACTTGACTACCATACAACCTGGTCCCTCACTTATATTTAATATTTAATAAAATTATTTATAATCATGTAGGGGAGGGGGTTAGTTTTTGCATTTTTAGACTCCTGGGGGCCCACTGATTATGTATACAAAATTTGGTTGAGTTTGATAAATGGCCAAGATTTTCATTTTTTGACCCTAACCCCCCCCCTCCCCCATTTTTGGCGGTTAGTTTTTGCATTTTTAGACTTCTGGGATCCCATGGATTATGTATACAAAATTTGGTTGAGTTTACTCAAATGGCCTAGATTTTTATTTTTTAACCCCCCTCCCCCTTAATTTTGGGTCGATATGCACCAAAATCTAATCAACTCTTAATCTCAATGGACCAAAACTACATGTGAAATTTGGTTTCAATATTCACACTAGTTTTTGAGCTAGCTCGTCCACAAAAATTTGGTAACGCACAATCTAACAGACTGACAGACATTTTGACAAAACAGTTATTATCTCGAAAAATATAATTTTTTCGATCTTTACTTATTAGGGCTTTCTGTAGAGCGAAATACCATGGTTTCGCTCAATTTTTTTAATCAAAATAGTTTCAGCCGTTTTTTAGATATTTTGAAAAAAAGAAGAAAAAAACTTTTTTCATGCACGATTACAATACTTGACCATGCACTAGTATAGAATTCCAACTCTATTTCTTGAAATCGTTTTTGTGTTAAATAAATGTTTTTATAAGTAGAAAAAATATATTGTTTTTTTTTTTTTTTAGGTTAAAAATAAAATGAGAGAGTCTTCTGTTTTTTAAATAAAATAATTTTTAATTATTTCTAGAGACTATAGTTTCGAAGGCATTGCCTTCATCATCAGTCTATCACAAATATTTCAGTATTTAGTTTTATGGTATTTTTTTATTTTTTATTTTTTTGTATTTTTTTAAATTTTGTCATTTTTTTGGATTTTCTATTTTATTCTTCTGGAAACTACAATTGTTTTTATTGTAGTTTACGAAACGTAAGGGGCAGTGGAAGTCGTAGTTGTCAGGCATCAGACCACCAGTTACAAATTAGTTACAAATTAAGATTTATACATTGAAAATTTTGAAAAATATATAATGTCTTTTTCTTCATGTTTCCTCTTGGGAGATTAGAATGTAAATGGATCAATATCTGGGTTACTCTTTTGTTTAGGCTTTTTGTAAAGAGTTTTACCTGAATGAATGGAATGTTTTAAAAAATGAGTCATTGATAATTTCTAGTTTTTCATTTAAAGATTCAATTGGGCTTTTTTCCAAGGATTTTAAAATTTCAATGGATTCTTTTAAAGAAAGAATTAAGAAGTCATTGACTTCTTTGATCAATTTAATTTTGGATTGATCTGGAAAACTATGATTATTAGCATTTAAATGCTCTGCAAATGCATAATTTTCATATTTTTATTTGTAGGCCCTCTTGTGTTCATTGATCCTAATGGATAAATTTCTTTCCGTTTTTCCTATATAAGTTGCATTGCAATCTTGGCATGTCAATTTATATACACCGGATTTTTCATTTTCCGGAATTTTATCTTTGATTTGACTTAATTCACTTCCTAATGTATATGATGATCTAAAGATTGTCGCGTACCCTAAAGATACAAAAATCAAATTTAAATTTAATCTATTCACAAAATTTCCAAATTAAAGATTTGCCAAAACTAATATTACCATATTATGGTAAGATGTCCGAAAAAATAAAACATAAATTAAAATCTTTAGGGTACGCGACAATCTTTAGATCACCATATACATTAGGAAATGAATTAAATCAAATTAAAGATAAAATTCTGGAAAATGAAAAATCCGGTGTATATAAATTGGCATGCCAAGATTGCAATGCAACTTATATAGGAAAAACGGAAAGAAATTTATCCATTAGGATCAATGAACACAAGAGGGCTTACAAATAAAAATATGAAAATTATGCATTTGCAGAGCATTTAAATGCTAATGATCATAGTTTTCCAGATCAAACCAAAATTAAATTGATCAAAGAAGTCAATGACACCTTAATTCTTTCTTTAAAAGAATCCATTGAAATTTTAAAATTCTTGGAAAAAAGCCCAATTTTATTGTCACTTTGCAAAAATACAAAAGATTTTTTTCGAAGATCAACCAGATAGATAAGCTGTCCCGAACTCCCTTAAGTCAAATATTTCGCCGATCCTTGACTTAGAGCGAAGATAGATTCCTAAGATAGAGCTACTCTGAATGTTAAGAGTGAGGATGGATGTCTTGTTGAGATAATTATATTTTAGTAGAGTTTGAAGATGAGTTGATGTGTGTCATTTAACTCTCAAAGTCAAGGAGCGACAGAGAGAGAGAGAACCGGGATCCCAGGAGGCAAAAAGAGACAGAGAGATTGTTAATTAATAGAAGAGTGTTGGCCCCTTGAACTGGACTAACCAACTAGCCAGCGAACCAAAGGACTGCCTCCCGGGCCCCCTCATCCTGCCCCCTTTTGAATAGCATCAGAGCTCATCTCACGGAGACATGGTCATCTTAATTGCAAACCCTCGGTCCCTCTATAACGACGTCTCTGCATATATGATATCAGAGACGATGGATGGACCAGAAAGGGAAACCCGACAAGAGAGAGAGCGGGTTGCTCTGGACTTAACTAGCTTTCCGCTTGGCTGATATATAGATTGAGTTTTCATCCTCCCTGGCCCCGAAAACAACCCTCCGTCCTCTCTCGCTAAGTCTCTTGAGAAATTGCGAGAAACAAACTTAAAAGAATATTCAATACTTGTTTTTTTTCTATTTAAAATAAAAATAAAAACTTTATTTTTTTCCTTTTTCTGGAAAAGCAATCTCATTTGATCTCTACATTAATAGAAGAAAAATACAAGACTTCTATTTCTTTTTGCAGTGTAGAAATGGAACTAAAATACCCAACCGTCAGCCTACAGTCTATTATAAATGTGTATATGTACATATATAGCAATTTTACTTAGGGAAAGTGGTGTGGGTTTTAGGTGAAACATAATATTAATTAATAAAGTAAAGGGGATGTAGTTTCACAATGAATGAAATAAAACTCAAAGGAGGTTTATAGAGACTCAATATATTTCGGGTTATTAGTCCATCTTCAGGAGTTTACAGATTAAAAACAGTTTTTAATCTGTAAACTCCTGAAGATGGACTAATAACCCGAAATATATTGAGTCTCTATAAACCTCTTTGAGTTTTATTTCATTCATTGTGAAACTACATCCCTTTACTTTATTAATTACTTATGTAGCACGTCTAGAGCGTAATTTTATATATGTAACTATTATATATTATATGTGTATTTATATTATACGAACCACAAAATACAAGAAACTTCCAATAACACAGCCAAGGATTAAATTGTATATTTATTTATATTTTATTTCACATTTTTGCCCTTCCTGGTCGGTGAGAATAAGGACCCTTGTCCCTTGCACCATCACAAATTTTGTTAATGTAACTTTTAATGGCTTGGTGCGTGCTGGATATGTTTATTTATAATGGAAGATGAATAAAATTCAATTGCTTGTTCACAGTAATTTATTATTTATGCAAGTGGTTAATCCAAGTACTCGTATTTCGAGGGCACTACGGCACCTCTTCTTCAGTGAAAACCACCAGCTCACCAATACTCCGACTTCATCATTTTAAACAAACTAACAAAAATAGCTTGACAATACAAAGAGCTCCTAACCTGGTTTTTCGCTGGGATTGGTTACCCTAACCTTCTACCAAGTTGCTCAGCATAACAGGGGCACCACGTGTAGAAAAGTGTGGAGCTGCTGACCTGGTTTCCCGCTGGGATTGGTTACCCCAACCTTCCACCAAGTTGCTCAGCGTAACAGGGGCACCACGTGTAGACAGGAGTAGAAATTCAACTATGTTAGCGATTCTCTTAGTACAAACAAACACAAAGCTATTTATTCTAAGGTGATTCATTACCAAACATCTGCCTTGGCTCTATCTATAAAAGTAAAGGGTAGCCAGTTCCGCTGAAGAGTTCCATCCACCATTTCCCTATTAGTCGCCTCTTACGACAAGCAGGGAGTACTGCGGGTCTATTCTACGCCCAATCCGCAGGGCAATTTATATTCTATTTTTAAATAATATTCAAAGATATCAAAAGATCTAAGTTTAAGAAATATTTATCTATCTAAGTTTATTATTTGTACCTTTGTGCTACTAGAGATAATAATAAGCTAATAATGAACTTCTCACATACTTGAAAACGGTTAAAGTATATGTTATTTTTATAATCATCTCAAAAAAAAACAACAACGACAACAACTTATTCTAATATAAAATTTCGTTAAATTGAATAAATTTTGTGTTTTCATTTCTTTTCCTTGCTTAAAAAAAAAGCCAAATACTAAAGTCAAATAAAGGTGAAGAAAGGACACTCACATTGCAGTCAATTCCTTTAGGGCTTTACTTTCCCCTTAAATTGATTCAGACATCAAGAGACAGAGAGAGAGAGGAAGTGAACAACATTTTGGTCATGCAAACAAAACAATATGGTATGCTGTTTGGCTGGTGTTGATTCCTTCTGTCTCCTTTTTCCTCTTGATCTATTCCCGGAGGAATTGATCGTCGCTCTCTCTTTCCCAGCCTCCTTTCTCTATTTACATTGAAAGATCAGAAAAGTTGAATCCTCCTTCCATCATAGTTAGGCGATTTTTTTCTTTTTTTTTTACATTCACTTATATATAGAACCTAAAATCAGTGAAGTATTGGATTACTGGAAATGGCCTTTTTGAAATTTTTTAATTTCAATATCATATTTTGACTTTTATTTTTGAAGAGTAAACCGAAGTTTAGGGGAAAGTGGTGGAATATCGACTACTTAAGAGCTGTTAAAAATATCAAGTATTAATTAAGTAATGGAGAAGGATTCAGCCAATGGGTAGCCTCTGCTGAATAAAAAACTCCCAATTATGGAAAACTTTTCGGCTTTAATTCAATAATGTCATCATCAGTTCCTAAGAGCTGAAAAAAGCGATACACACATGTAAAAATACAATAAAAAATCTGCAAATCTATCTAGTTTAAAATAGTTGTTTGGTGACAATTCTAGCAAAAAGTTAATGCTAGAATATATAGAACAGTCAATAAGGATTCATAATTCATAAAACTTTTTGCTGTTTATGTACTACTACTAGCCAATCCCGTGCTAGTTGGACAAATCTAGCAACTCTGTCCGAACTTGTATATGTTTTATCATAGAAATTTTAGATAAAGTACATAATAAAGGAAGATTTATAAAATAAAAAGTTCTTAATAAGCGATTGAAAGCTGTTGCGAGTGGCTGAAACGTAAAAACGTCAGAAAAAGTACTAAAGTTAACCCACTTTTTAGGTTAAATAAATGCGTTGTTGCCAACTTGTTTTTAGTGTAAATTTTTCATTATAAATTTTTCAGTATTTATTAATTATTATCTCTGTGATGTAAGTATGAATTAGAATTTTCTTAAAACATCTATTAGTTATTGTTTAATTTTGGTTTAGTTTTTTATACCAATCGAAAGAAGATTTTCTTAATTATACTATATATATTTGTCTAGATTAATTTGTAACAACGCTAAGAGAAATTTCTCTAAAAAATGTCCCTCTTGCCTAGAATCGAACCTACGAACTCTTGAACTAAGGTCATTAGCTTTAACCACTAGACCATTCTAACATTAATATTTATACCATGATTTCTGTTACTAAAACTATAAATTTTTGATTAATGTAAAGATTTAAGCATCTTTTTTGAGTTTCTTCCTTTGAAAAAAGATGGAATTTTTTCAAAAATCAACCAATTATATAATATTGAAAAGTGAATTTATTTTTTATTTAGAACAAATCAAAGATTTTAGTAAGAAATATTTTTACATTGCATATCAGAGGGTTTCGTCCCCTTGTTCCCAAGGGACGAAACCCTCTGATATGCAATGTAAAAATATTTCTACTAAAATCTTTGATTTGTTCCTAAATAAAAATATAAATTTTAGATTTAGACTTTGTGTCGAGATAATATTGTATTCATTTGAACTCGAATGAAAATGAAAAAACACCAATAGATTTTAAATTAAGAAACATTGAATATACATTAATTAACGAGGCAAATTTGAAATATAATTGTCAGCTCGGATTTTTAAACTGATGGCTCCAATCGATTTTCATTAACCAGGCAAATTTGAAATATAATTGTAATTTTGAAATGAAAAGACTCTGATTCATTTTAAATTAAGAAACATTAAATATATTCTTTGTAATTAATTAAATTAATTGAACCGCGTAAATTTGAATAATTTCCATGATTCAGCCTGCGAATTTTTTGCAGTTCATAAATCATTTCATTGTTTTTGTTTTGAAAAGGAAAAATGAAATTTAAATTTAAATTTTAAATTTAAATATATTCATAATTATTCCTCCCCCCCCCTCCGCCACTCAAAAATTAAAGAGGCGAAACTTTTAAGAGACGATGTATTTTCGGTAGTTTACGGGTATACATTTGGAGTGTGGTTTTTAAGAGGAATAAAAATTTTTGACCGAGACGCTGCCCGCCAGGGCATCAGCCCGGAAGGCCGAGCTTCAAGGGCGTGCCGAAGGCAGCACGAAAAGCTCGTAATAAAATATGTATGTAAACTTTCCGATATCCTGTATAGTGCAATGTATAAGAGTCTGAAAATCTCTATATTTGGAATTTAATATCTCCGGAACTATATTGTTCATAAATTTCGCTTTGCCACCATTCGATGCAAAAGTATTTAAATAATAATCTCTCTAAATTTCAAGAAAATTCATATGGTGAAACAACTACCTTAAATTAATTAAAATTAAACATAACCACAGAGGCCCTTGTAGTACATACCTAGGTACACATTTCAGAGACATTCAATAAAATGTTGTTGCTTTTTTTCGTTTAAGTTACCACCTCCACCATCAGATATTATAGTCTTGTTCTAAACCGACGATATATTTGAACCAAACATCAAATTAATATACGTATTCTACCAATGTTATCTTTTAATCGCGCGGCGAATTGTATTTCCCATCCAAGTTGTATTAATCCAATGTCATTATCTTATTCAATAAAAAACTGAACGAATAAAAGTTGAAAAAACAAATGAGAAGGAAATCAAGTAATGAGAAAAATGAATTGTTTGAAAAGAACGAGATAAAAAAATGTCTATGGAAAGTATGGATGGTTTTATCAGGTCTCTGGAGTCTTCTGCGCACACTGGAGGTAATTTGTTTTGGAAAATTGAAATATCGAAAAGATGGCTTCCATTTGTTTCTGCTCAACGGATTTTAGAAGCGAAAAAAAGCAATGGGGATGATTAAAAAAAATATTGGATAATTTATATAGAGGTAATATTTTTGAATAAATTGGTATACATTTTATTAAATATACATTGAGATAGAGAAAGGAAAAAAATCAATTAAAAATGAAATTAATAAAGGTATTTTTTTCTTTTTTAATGATAAAATATAACAAGCAAGAAAATGCAATACATTTGGAACGTTTATTTTGATAGTGGTGCAAGTCCATTTTTTGTTGTTTGGAGAAAATTAATGGTTAGTATAAAGCAATTTGTGCCGCGAAAGTTAAATAATGTATCAATAATTTCTTATTTTAATTCTACATATTTAGAAAATTATTTTATTATTTTTTGAATAAAAAAATGAATTGAGCACCCGGCGGGATTCGAACCCGTGTCTCTCTCCTTTAGCCGAAGATAGCTTTTACCAACTAGGCAATGGATGATCCTGCCAGGAAAGTTCTTTGGATTGAATGTCATTTTTCCTTTTCGCGGTTTTTTCTATTTAAAGTATAGTTATGTTTTAAACAAATTAACTTTTAAACGGGAGTTTGTCTAAAACATAAGTAACTATACTTTAAATAGAAAAAGTCGCGAAAAGGAAAAATGATATTCAATCTAAAGATCTTTTCCTGATGGGATCACCAGTTGCCTACTTGGTAAAGGCGCTCTTCAGCTAAAGGAGAGAGACACGGGTTCGAATCCCGTCGGTACTCATTTCATTATTTCTTTTCAAAAAATAATAAAATAATTTTCAAAATGTGTAGAATTAACATAAGAAATTATTGATTACATTATTTAACTTTCGTGGCTCAAAGTGCTTTAAGAAAAAGCTAAAACTAACGTTCAAAAGTTAATTTGTCTATAGTTTAGTATCTTAATCGCTACGAAATTTCTTTTATTGGGCAATTTTAAATGAACAAAGCATTTTTTAAAGATATTAACTATCTATAAATAAAAAGTTTACACGAAATTAATCACAAATTATGTGATATCTCACTTAAAAAAATGAACTTATATATTACTACTTTCAAAATAAACGGTCCATATGTCAGAACCTTTGCTAGCGGATATTTGGGTGCCATAGAGTCTTTCTAAAATAAAAATAAATAAATAAAATATTCTATAAAATCGACATTTCGTCTTGAAGGAAAAAATACAATTATAGTCTTAAGAACATTATATCTTTCGGCCTTCTGGCGAACACCCTATAAAAAGTTTTGTATATATCCTATTTATGTTTCTTGTATATAATTTTAACTAATGACAAGTGTATCAAAATTTTTTTTATATAAATATTGACTAATTCCCGCTCTGAAGATGGCCATAACCAATGGCCGAAACGTTAGTGGGAATTGATAAATAAAAAGAAAAAATGGAAGCTGCACGTCGCTTATTTTAAACCTAAACAAAAAAAATTCTATAAAATATTTAAAATTAAAAATTAAATTGAATATTAAAATTTGTATTGACTTGTGTCACTAAAAAAATTCAACTTCCCTTAAATGTAGGTATACAATTTTATTTTCATTACCAAATAGAAACAGGACTTTTGTCTGTAGTAATAGAAGTATTGTTTTTGTGCAAAAGATTTGAAGTTAAGATTTTTTTATTAAACCGTTTGAACAATATTTATAAAATTTTAAATATAAGAAGCTTTAACTATTTTTAGAGATCATGACGATTTTTAAACTATTATGACTACCTTCTACCAAATATCACCAGAGATCTGTTCAATTATAATACTTCCTCATACTGATAAAGAAAATAGATTATAATAAAGAAGTGGTGGCTTGGAAATCCCATTCGTAAAAAACCCTTTCTTAAGGTTGCTTGGACATTATGGCAATGTTGGATTGAAAATCTGAATTTTTAATATGTTATTAATCGATAATAATTCTAAAACCAAACATCCAAAGGAAGCAACTGATTTTAAAGATTTTTCGAAAATCTAATCTACCAACAAAGTCTACATTGAAGGAGACAATAAAAGAGTGTGTCTACTGCTGGAATTATAAATTTTATTTATTTATAACGAGACTATAGAACGAGGGCTTTGCCCTCTTCATCAGTCTATTACAATGGATTCACAGGAATTAATTTATGAACTATAGTCTCGTTATAAATAAATAAAATTTATAATTCCAGCAGAGAGACACACTCTTTTATTGTCTCCTTCAATATATAAAAATTCTGCTACTCTCGACAAAAAACTTTATATTTAATAAAGTCTACTTTGATCCTTGTCACAATATCTAGTTAAGGTGAAATTAGAGAGGAAGATGAAAATACTTCACTTAATATTCTATTCTGATTAATTTTTTTTGAAAATCTACAAAATATTAAATTATATACCATGCTAATGAAAAGTAATTGTAACTCACTTTATATGGGTCGCTGAAGTTCAGAATTAAATGATGAGTAGATAAACGAATACGTATAGAAGAAAACAGCATAGCAGAAGAACCTGGAAAAAAATATAATTAAATTAATATGAATAGATAATAATTCATAATTTTTATAAAAAAAAAAAAAAACCGACTTCAAAATTATTTAAACAAAACAAATAAACATAAACAAAGAAATAAACAGGTTCATAAACAAGAAGTTTGGGTGAACATACTTAACAAATAAAGGTCCAATACCATTTAAATTTAGTTTTTACCAATCGGAAACTATAATGAACACAATGCAGAAAAATCATCAAAATCGGTTCATTATTGGCGAAGATATCGAGTAACATAGACAAAAAAATTCACTCGAATTGAGAACCTCCTCCTTTTGTGAAGTCGGTTAACAAATACATATAAAATGATTTTTTTGAAAAAGCTCTGACCAAGGGTTTTCATGTAATTAATTATTAAAAATCGGACTTTTTACACGTAGTGAATAGGGAATGTTGGCTGAAAGCATATACCTATTTCAATTAATCTAGCCAAATTGTATGAAGAGAGAAAAAAAAAACTTTTATTTACTTATATAGATAAATTATCGTAGGTAACGTTAAAAAAAACTTTCTGACCCAGGGTTTTGTAAATATTCAAATCTAAATGATCGAAAATATCAGTCTGCTTCACTTAAAAATAAATAAATCACTTGACTCGAGTCAAAAGACATTTATTTATTATATTTATTAATTAAATTATTTCATATATCCAATTAAAAATGATTTTATCTAACATCTAAATTAAAATAATTAATGTATAAGTCACGTCAGGATATTATGTTATCTGTTCCCACGCTGAGCTAGTTGCAGCCTCAGCATTTATTCAGTATATAAAGACGGATGTTCAGTGGGAACATTAAGGCTTGTCTTAATCACGTTCGACTTGAGACCTCCAATCTCCAAGTATAACCTCTTGTATTTTTAAACTTTAATTAATAAAACCAATTTATTCAAATTCATATCGTTTTTTTTTGAAAACTACGATACCGAAGAATAAAATTGGCGCAGTCGGTAGGACAAAACCCAAAAACCCCGGATTTCGGTAGGACAAAACCCAAAAACCCCGGATTTCGGTAGGACAAAACCCAAAAACCCCGGATTTCGGTAGGCCAAAACCTAAAATTTCGGATTTGGGAATCGCACGACGTTCGTGTCGCAGTGCCAACGAACGGTCAGCTTTTAAGCTGTTTACCAGCGAAAAACCTATCGTCGCCTTGCCACGACAACCCGTTGACAACCGTCAGCCAATCGCCAACCAAATTGGAGCGATAGGAAGTCACCAGCCTTAACGAGGAGTGAACTTCGAGCTGCGGGACATCATACAAATACTGAGGAAGACACACTCGAAACTTCCCAAGGGCGCAGTCAGCATCGTCAGCGGAGAATACAATACAAAGGTTAGAAACGAACAGACATCCTTCCGGTCAACCGTACTGTTACACGGCCCATAAATTAAACGTTAAAAATAAATAAATAATTGTTAAAAATATTGAAAAATTGTGAAAATAATTAAATAGAATAAATAATTGTAAAGGAGATTAATGCATGAGATAAATAAATAAATAAATGTTAAATAAAGAAATAAATAAAGGTTAATGCATGAAATAAGTGAATAATTGTTAAATAAATAAATAAAATAATGAAATAATTGTGACAGTTAAGCAAAGTAATAATACAAATAAATAAATAAAGGTTAATGCACGAAATAAAATAATAAAATAATTGTGAAAGTCAAACAAAGTAATAATACAAGTAAATGAATAAAGTTAATGCATGAATTGAAATAAATAATATTATAAATAAAATAATACTAATATAAAATAAATAGTAATTGCTTGAGGAAGACTTAACAGATTTAAATAAATAAATAAATAATTAAAAAGAATAAACAATGGCTACATTATCCCATTCCGAACTTTTAAAATTGATTCCTAAATATAACGGTTCCCCTGAATTATTGGAGGAATTTATTGAAAATACAGAGGCAATTGTAAGAAATTTTAGCGAAGTCCCCATTGATCAACAGAATTTAATATTATTACATATCAAAAATCAAATAATAGGTGACGCAAGGCATAAAATATTAGGCCACCATGTCAGAAATTGGGACGAATTAGTAATTTTATTAAGGAACTTATTCAAATCGCCAAAGAATGAAAATACAATTAAAATAGAATTATTTTCCCTAACAAATAAAAATCTAGGGATCGAGAAAAATTATGTAGAAATAAATAAATTAATGACCCAGTATAATTCCCGAATAAACGCCAGAAATATTGAAGTAGATATTAAAACCGAATTAATTAAAGAATTCTCTAAAGATGCCACACAAATTTTTATAAAAACATTAAAGGAACCCACAGCAAGCCAGGTTTTAGCACAAAATCTAGGTTCAGTATATGAAGTTTATGAGTACATTCTCAATAGAACGAATGCACTAACAAATGAGGGCAGACCAAAAATAAATAATAATAATTATAATAATACAAGTTACAGAAATTTTCAACCTAGGAACTTTCAACCTAGACAGAATTTTCAACCCAGACCCCATTTCCAAAATTATCAAAATGGTTATCAAAACTCTAATAATTATAGAAATCATAATAATTACAGGCCCCCACGTCCACAATATTTTAATCAAACCCCAATGTCCACACAAACAATTCAGAATCATTCAGGTCAGGAAAGAAGAGAAAATCATTTTTTAGGAAGTGGCCCCCGAGAGAACGAACTTACATAACATCCCAAATTAATTATAATAATTTTGAATATAGGGACAGTATAAACGAAAAATCATTATTACCATATTTAGAGTGGAGGAATTTAAAAGTATTAATAGATACAGGATCTACTGTAAATCTAATAAAACCAAATATTGCTAATTTATATACAAAGTTTAAAGAGGATAATTTTATAAAATCTATTAATGGGTCCAGAAAAATAACTGAATACACATATGTAAAATTTTTAGGAAAAGAATATATAAAAACACTAATAATTGATTTTCATAAGGATTTTGATATTTTAATAGGGTTAGACGCAATCAAAAAGTTAGAATTTGAGTGGGATTTTAAGAACGACGTAATTACATACGAGAATACGAAATATAAACTCAGATATCATATTAGCGAGATAGATAAAAAATTTTCCCACAAAAGTGATGATACAAACAGTGATTCATTTAGTAGCCTAGACAAAGAGGAAATAGTAGATGATAAAATAGAGCCCACAGACGTTAAAAAGAAACATGAACCCGTAGATAAACAAATAAAGTTTAGCAAGGATAAAATTGTTGATGTTATTAAAACTAATGATAAGGTCAATGAACCTGAGATAAATAATAAAATAATTAATAAAAGATACGTAGGTAAGGTAAAGAATGTTAGCCAGTTAACGAAAACAAAAGATCAGATGTTAAGGGATGAAAAACTAATTCATCAACCCACACACCAAAGAGTAAAAATTAAAAATAGGAAAGACATTAAAAATACCCCAAAGATAGGTAATTTATGTCAGTATTCACATAGGGTAAAAGATGGGAAAAATTCAGAGGGTAAAGTGTCGTTGAACGATCATTCAATAAATATTTTAAAATCGGATTTAAAAAACGAAGTACATAAACGAAATGGAAATCGATGAAATCATAAATAATGAGTTAGAATCTATTTTAGCGACAGCTGGTGATGATAATGAAGGTTTAGAGACAGTACATTCCGCGGAAGAATCCCCTGTAGCAGGAATAAAAATTCTCGAAAATGTAGCAGTAAATATTTTCAAAAACCAAATTATTTTAGATTCACATGATAATGACACAAAAGTAGAAAAATTAAAATTATTCAATAATAAAAATAGATTAATGATTACAATAAATAAACAAGAAATAGATTTCGAACTGACGAAAATATTACTAGAATATATACATAGCAAGGAAAAATTTTATATCTATTTTAAAGATGAAACATTATTTATTCCCTTAAATAATTTAATTCAGCAAACATTCAATAGTTTAAATATTTACAAGTGTAGTAAGATTTTAGAAGATATTGAGGATTTAGAACACAGGCTAAAAATATTGAAAGATATTCATGAAGGTATAACTAATCACAGAGGTATAGCCGAAAATTATTTAGAAATAAAAAGAAAATATTATTGGCCCGCAATAAAGAAAGATATTCAGAAATATATAAATAATTGTGAAATTTGTTTAAAGGCAAAATACGAGAGAAACCCAATTAAAAATATTAATAAAACTGAAACCCCGAGTAAACCATTTCAAATAGTGAATATAGATGTATTTGAGATATATAAAACTAAGTTCATAACAATGGTAGACCAATTTTCGAAATTTGTAGAAGTAATACATATAAAGAATTTAACAGCAGTTGAGATTGTTAGGAAAATAGAAAGAATATTTAGTAGACTTCCGTTACCCCAAAAAGTAATTACCGATGCCGGAAATGAATTCAATAATGAATTACTTAAAAGCTTTTGTAGAACAAATAATATAGAAATCCACTATACATGCATCGAAAACCCAAAATCGAATTCCCCGATAGAGAGGGTACACTCTACAATTTTAGAACATTTACAAATAATTAATCAAAATACTGAATGTAAGAATTATAACATAAAAAGAAAAATGAATTTAATAGTGAAAGCGTATAATAATACTATTCATTCAACAATAGGAAAAAGTCCGTTTGAAGTTTTATATGGGAGAGATAATTTACAAATAAATAACGAAATAATAGATTCGGAAGTAATAAATCAATATAGTCAGGAAAAAGACTTAATGTTTAAATTAATTAAAGCAAATATTGAAAATAAGAAAAAGAGGTCAGGAGAGGAAAACCCCTCTAAGTTACCTAATACTTTATTTTTGAAAAGAAAGAAGAGAAAGCCTAAGGGAACACCAAATTTTTCAGAAATTAGACTTAAAGAATATGATCAAATTTTAGGAAAAGTAATAGATAGAAATAATAATAAATATCGCATTGATAGACTAAAAAGACCACGTTTATTTCAGAGAGAGAGAACAAATAATATTACTGACCCAATTGATAGCGCTGCAAGGTTATGAAATCTAAGATTTAAGTCAAGGATAATCAAAGCGAGAGATGCAAAGCGTAAGAATATATTTAATGATAGCTACTATAGGTTAATCAAGTATGAATAATTTAATTAGTTAGCAATATAGCAATTTAAAACACATAATAAATAATAATTATCTAGAAGTAAACAATTTAAGGAAATAGATTGATAAACAGTTATATTTTATAGGTATAAATGAAAAGATTTTTGGGATACCAAGGATGAATTTAATAGAGATTTGAAAAAACCTAATTGATAATTATAAAAAATAAAAATAAAATAGTAATCAAATTCGAGAATTTTTGGGAAGCCACACAGTTCGTGAAACCCATTTGTGAAATTGAGAATGAACTCGTAGACGTAATTTTAAAAAATACCCGAAATGTAAACAATGTAAATATGAACGCATCAGTGATTCAATTTATTCCTTTAGCAATATTTCATAATAAATTAAAAATGAATAACGAATTAAGAAACTGTAGAAATTGTTTATTCTCGAAATAAAAAGATTTACTATTGTAAAATAAAATAATTATTCTTTTAAGAATATAAAAAGAAATTTTGTCAGAATAACTAATACCAAGTGAAATAATATAAAAATATAAAAATATCCATGTAATGTGTATTAAATGAATAAATATGATTAATGAAATTTATTAAAATATCCATATTGTGTATTGAATAAAATAAAATAATTATTTGTTAAGATATCTATATCAAGTAAAATAGTATAATTACCTATAAATGTTTGTTAAAATATTTTATATATATTGTAAAGTGAAAAATAAAGTGAAAAGTGAAATATTAGTGATTAATTTTAATGATTTGAAAATAAAGCAAATAGACGAAGTAGATTTGAATTTATGGCCTAGCCATCAAAATCAATATATAATAATAATAATCATAATTATAATAATATTGTTAATTATATTGTACTTATTAAACAAATATAAAATGAAAATTGCTGATATAATAAAATGTAATAAATTAAGAAATAGTATGGAAATTTAAATGATTGTAATAAATAATTCAAATGATTGTAATATAATTGATATAAATGTAATGATTCAAATAATTCAGATGATTGTAACGTAAACTCAATATTTGATCAAAACTAAATTGTGAAGAAATTTCTATAAACATAATGAAATTTCTCCCCGGAGAGAAGGAGGAGTCACGTCAGGATATTATGTTATCTGTTCCCACGCTGAGCTAGTTACAGCCTCAGCATTTATTCAGTATATAAAGACGGATGTTCAGTGGGAACATTAAGGCTTGTCTTAATCACGTTCGACTTGAGACCTCCAATCTCCAAGTATAACCTGTTGTATTTTTAAACTTTAATTAATAAAACCAATTTATTCAAATTCATATCGTTTTTTTTTAAAAACTACGATACCGAAGAATAAAATTTATATTTTGAAATTTTTAATTTTAGTAGAAAAAAATTTAGATTTTATTTTGACTTGCGGGTACTAACTGCCCGAGCAACCTTAGGAAATGAAAAAGTTCCATTTATTTTGAACTGCCGATTTTAAAAAATTGTTGCTATGATCTAAGGTAATTATCAATTAAAAAATAATAAATAAATAAATCCACACACATACACCGGAGAAACGTTCACCAAAAAAGAACACTTTTTAAAATTAATAAAAGTTTTTTTTTCTTTCTCTGAGTTTTTAAGAAATTATTTAAAGAAGCATTGGGGTTTCGAACAATATATTTCTCAGAAAAGAGAATTGAAACTTAGAGCGAATAATAAATTTATTTATTTCATTAAAAAACAGACCGGATTGATTTCTATAATAATTTTTATAAAAAAAAATAAAACCGACTTCAAAAAGACTAAATGCAACAAATAAAAATAATAAGAACTCAAAAAATAAAATAAAATGCACTAAAGGTATAAAATAATTATCTAATTTCGTTACAACTAAACGACGAAATATTAACATGAAATCACTTTTAAAGTCGGTTGCCAAACATATACATTTTATGAATCGAACTCGACGGATCTTATTTAGTACGTTTAGCGGGTAAGCTCGCTTATATAATTTGTTTAGCACAGACTTCAAAAAGTGATTTCATGTTAATATTTCGTCGTTTAGTTTAACTAAATTAGATAATTATTTATAATCAGTAGAGATTGTGGTGTTGGTGCAAGGTGAAACATCTTTAATAAAGATAAGAGTAAATAAATATTTTATTTAATATGGATTTACTATGAGTTAAGGATACTGGGTCACTTATTTCACATTAAAATTAAAAAATTAAAAGATATAATTTTTTTTCTTTTTCAATATATATATTTTGGGCTATCAACCCATCTTCAGGAAATACAGAAAGTAACTGTAACTTTTATATCTTTTAATTTTTTAATTTTAATGTGAAATAAGTGACCCAGTATCCTTAACTCATAGTAAATCCATATTAAATAAAATATTTATTTACTCTTATCTTTAGATAATTATTTTATACCTTTTAGTGCATTTTATTTGATTTTTGAGTTCTTATTATTTTATTTGTTGCATTTAGTTTTTTTGAAGTCGGTTTTATTTTTTTTTATAAAAATTATTATTATTTTTCTCTTTTTAGTGATATTATTAATAGTGACTTAATATAATACCTTGCATGCATATCTTAAGAGAAACCGTCGGGCGAATGAATCAGAAAATGATGATAAAATTCAATTCATAAATAGAGAATTCTCCCGAAACGTTAGCGGGTTTTAAATGAATGTTTTAAGATTTTTTTTATAAAAGATTTTATTTATTATAATTTCGATTATTTGCTCATAAGAATTGGAGATTTACGTTATTTCGTCATTGATCATATTATCAAAACTTGACCAAATTAATATGGGACCACTCTAAGGTAACCAATTTCCAATAAAAAAAGAATCATTGAAATCGGTCCACGGGCAAAAGCTCTTGCTGAACATACATTAAATAAATAAATAGTTAGATATCTTGACTATCTTGGAGCTATACTGATCCAAACGCAGAAAGAATTATTAAAATCGGTTCATAAACAAAGAAGTTATGCCTGAACAAACATAACAAAAAAGGTCCAATACCAATGAAATTTATATTTTTACCAATCGGAAACTAGACTGAACCCAATGCAAAAAAATCATCAAAATCGGTTCACAATTGGCGAAGATATCAGGTAACATAGACACAAAAAAAATTCAGTCGAATTGAGAACTTCCTCCTTTTTTGAAGTCGGTTAAAAAAGGAATTGAGAAATCATAACGGTTGTTTTTTAATTTAGATTTTCATTATACATCATCAAAACTTAGTGAAACATGATGAATATGAAAACTTAATTTATATTTGAATTAAAATTAAAAATAAATAAATAAAATCGCAAATCATTTATTTTAAAATCATTATATCATGAAATATGGTATGCAATTTAGCGACTTATTATATTTGGTCAGGAAGGTAAAAAGCTGATTTATACTCTGTTTGTATACATGTTCTAGCTTTAAATCATCTTAATTATGAGCGAGTTTATTAAGATCAAGTACCTATATATCAAAGACCTCCATTAATGAGAGTGGCTTTCATCCTTAATCTTAAGACGTAGATCATCTGAGGCCGACCCTGACGTGGAAAACATATAGCACGAATAAACTTACTAATAAATAATATTATTAATGTCCCTTTATTACAGATACTAATCTATTTTGAAACCTGATCATAGAAATAAAGTCAAGTATTTTGTGCATTTATTGTTAAACATGTTTATATTCGAATGAATAAGTGGGGGAAAAGTCAAAACTTTTTACACTTTTTGGTTTTTGTAAATTTTTTATCAACGATGTTGAAACTTGTAAAATAAGTACAAAAGTTTTTCCGCCAAATTTCAGCTCATTACTTAGCGTTTGCGAGCATGCCATATAATAATACGATTTTTATTTTATCTGGAAATTATGAATTTGAATGTAGAATAAGTTCTTTAAATGATATATGAATTACAGAGGTCTGCAAATTTCTACTTTTGAAAAGTTGTTCGTAAAATTGAGTAATATTATGATTCTTATATCCAAATACATTAGAAAATGGTAACTTGAAAATTCTATCACATCGCACTTTATTAGGATATTTTGAAATTTCCAATTTTTTTCTCACTTTTTCATTCATTTTAAAGCGAAATAACTTTCTTCAATTTTTTTCTTCTATTCTTTAATGGACTAACAAATACTATATAATGATTAAATAATTAAAAAAAAAATAAAAAACAGAACTATTTTTACAGGACAAAATATAGAGTTCCACATTCATACCTTATCTGTTTCACTCGATTTTCCAAGCTCCAAAAAAAGATAATCCAAAATTAATACTTTGGTATTTTATTTCTCAGTGCGCCGATATGTAGATATAAAAAAAATTGAAAAAAGTCCTAGTCAATGGTTTGACTCATATATCTCAGAGGATTATAGTGCTTAAATATTTAAACGAGTCATTATCAGTTTACTACAATTTTATCATACTGTAAAATAAAAAATAAAAAACTGATTGAAGAAGGTATTTCTAAATAGGCTAAATAAATTTTTCATTTTTCAAAGCTCGAATTTTTATTTTTATTTTTTATTTTTTTATTTTTCAATGCATCAACAAATAGATATTTAAAAAAAATTCTAACAAAAACAACAGAAGTAGTTTAAGGCACAAAATAGAGGGAGTTGCATTTTTTACTCTTCAACTCCCATAATTAACTCAAAAACTAAGATTTTATAGTATTTTTTTCTTTAATCTTCAAAGCGTTGATAAATAAGTATTATATATAATATTATCATGTTGATTTTAAAAAGAAATTAATAAAAAAATATAGAAAAGTATTTTTATAGGTCAAAATAGGATCAACCTACCTATCGTCATTAATTCTTACTTTGCAAATAAAAATAAATTATAATTGTCGGTTCAGCAGTCAACAATCCATAAGATCACATAAAATTATTCAAAACAACTTTTTCATTGCAGACATGTGTTATTATTTGATATCAAATTCGTTTTCGAAGTATATAGGGTCAACTGAGAGACACACACTAGTCATAAGAAATTTACTACAAAAATACAAGCTTTAACAGCTAGGTATCTCATACTAAGTATTAAAAAAATATGTGTGAGCCTTAAGCTCACGGGGGAACTGAAACTTCTTTAGCCGTAGATATTATTAAAATAATTTAAATTTGTTAATTTTAATCAATTTTATTTGTCATGAAATATTAGTAGTTTTAAAAAAATTATTTCACCTCTTTTGAGTTATTTCCCCTTTATTGTAACAAAAAAATCAAACAGATACCTCGCTAATGAAGTTCCACTTAATATATATATATATATATATATATATATATATATGTATATATGTCATTAGAGGTTTTTCGGGTTTCTCCGCGTGGTTTTGAGAGTTTTAGTCGACGTTTCGGCTCTCCTTTTGGAGCCATTTTCAAGAGCGGGTGTGGGTGGTCTACGTGGTCTTAACCTTGTAGTCCAAGGTTCGTTTTGGAGGGTGTCTTCCGAGTGAATTTCTTCAGTCGGAAGGTTGGGTAGATTTGGATATTTAGGAAGTTTTGGGTGTTTTGTGGTTGAGGGTGTATTACTTACATTATGGTGGCTGACGTCTCGGCTGTTGCTGTTTTGAGAATGTGAGAGTGAACGTATCGATAGTGCCCAACATTCTCAAAACAGCAACAGCCGAGACGTCAGCCACCATAATGTAAGTAATACACCCTCAACCACAAAACACCCAAAACATCCTAAATATCCAAATCTACCCAACCTTCCGACTGAAGAAATTCACTCGGAAGACACCCTCCAAAACGAACCTTGGACTACAAGGTTAAGACCACGTAGACCACCCACCGCTCTCTTGAAAATGGCTCCAAAAGGAGAGCCGAAACGTCGAGTAAAACTCTCAAACCCACGTGGAGAAACCCGAAAAACCTCTAATGACATAGAACCTATCCGCGGAAGCCTCACTGAACATTTATATATATATATATATTTTTTTTTCATTAAAAGGAAGAAATTTAATATATATATATATATATATATATAATTTCTTCTTCTTCTTCTTCTATATAGGTGTGAACACCTGTTCTCCAACATATTATAATCAGTCATCAGGGTCATAACTCTCTTTCCATCGTTATTTTGGTCTTCCACGGCTTCTGACCCCCTCGGGACGGTTTTTTGCCAATATTTTCGGGAGACGGTCGTCTTGCATTCTGTCTACATGGGCAGCCCAGCATCTTTTTCTTACATGAACCCAATATATATATAATTTAAATTTGAAAAATAGATCGATTGAGTAATTTCGAATGAAGATACTATTTCTTAATCTGTAAGCCGGGGCAACCTTTGAATGGGCCTCGAGGTTGGTTGACATTCAGTCCCCTAAGCCCAGGGCCTAAGCGGCTTGGCTGCATCTCTACTTTTTCCCCTGCAAGTGTATATCGTGACTTATCGCTATTGGGACATCCTATATACCGGGTAAATTTTCTTTATTTCAATTGCCCCGGTTATTTAATAGCATCCCTGTCTCTTTTTCGATTCGAAAGGGCGCGAGTGCGACCTCCCCGACCCTCCTAGAGGTTTATTTTATTTATTTATTTGTTTATCATACCAATACATTACATTCTCCATGTCCATTGAGAATCCCCAAAGCTTGCCAGTTATTTCACAAGAGCAGGGGAGGTTTAGCCAAAACTATTTATTCAATTATTAAGCAATCTTTGTGATATCATTTTATAGTACATGGGATACTAGAATGAATGAGGGTAGGAACTTATTAATATATTTATTAGGTTTATCTTAAAAAAAATAAAAATAAATATGTAAATTAAAACACTTCTTAAAAGAAAAGATTTTCTATTAAATATATATGTTGCAGTAAAAATCCCCGTTTTTTTGGTTAGAACGGGTGCATACTATTTAAAACGCGTTTCACTGAATACTTTTGTGGCAACGAGAATTTACTGATGTTGGTTGAGTTTGGTTCAAACCTCTAGAATCTTCATTTTTGACCTTCCACCTCATTTTGGGTGTTTATTTTCAAAAATTTTTGAACGAAAATGTAAAAAATTACATCGTCTACAACTTTGCTTCTAATTTTTGACATTTTCGTTTAAAATTTTTTGAAAATAAACACCCTAAATGAGTCAGAAAATCAAAAATGAAGATTCTAGACCTTTGAACCAAACTCAACCAACATCAGTAAATTCTAGTTGTCACAAAGGTATTCAGTGAAACGCGTTTTAACTAGTAAGAACCCGTTCTTACTAAAAACGGGTTTTTACTGCAAAATATACCTATATCATAAGAAACAGTCAAAAACATTAACTTTACGTCTAGACCAGGCCTGGTCAACCTAAGTCGCACCACGGGCCGCATTGACGAACTAAAAATTTTAAAAGCACACAAATAAGAATTATTTTTATTTTTATTTTTTTCGGAATCTGGCTTTACAACAGATTTCTTATTTAGTGATTTTAATTTTAAGTGAATGTAAAGGTATACTGAAACTGTTCAATCAGTGTAAATGTGAAAAAACAATCCTACAACCAGATATGAAAAAAGCATGCATTGAATGACTTAACAACAAAATGTACGTCTTTTATGTGGTAATAATCATAATTAAAAATAGTTTATTAATTAAAGGAGACAATAATGTGTCTTTTTTTCAATTTATTTATAACGATTGATATTTTTCCAGCATAAGACACACTCTTTTATTGTCTCCTTTAATTTATAAAAATTCTACTACGCTCAACAAAAAGAAACGTTCAATTAAAATTAAAAATTGTTTTAATTATCAAAATTTTTAGTTTTTTTTAATTTTAATTTTATTTTTGTATTTTAGTGATATTCAAAAACATGTTTTAATATTTAACGCCTAATGATGCAACCAGTAATTCAGAGCTTTCGATTGATTGCATAACCTGGAACACACAGGCGAAGTTCTATAGTTTAACTATCAAAATTATTAGTCAAGTCCCATACACCGAAAAATATTTTGAGTCTTATTTTAAAATATCAATGGATATTTCTTTCAGGGAGATTTTTCGCATTTCATTTCGCCTATTTTTAAATCAATTTCACTTAATTATTAAAAGTAAAAAGAGTGTAGTTTCACAATGAATGAAATAAAACTCAAAGAGGTTTATACAGAGTCAATATATTTCGGATTATTAGTCCATCATCAGTAGTTTACAGGATAAAAACTAATGATAATTTGTAAACTCCTGATGATGGACTAATAATCCGAAATATATTGACTCTGTATAAACCTCTTTGAGTTTTATTTCATTCATTGTGAAACTACACTCCCTTTACTTTATTAATTAATATCATGTTTCACCTAAAACCCACGCCACTTTCCCTAAGTAAAATCAATTTCACTTGTTGAAGTTATTATTATTATTTTACATTTTATTCTTTGTGCAACTATAGGCAACTCTATTTCTTTTAACTTATTTAATGGAATTTAAAATATATTCTGAAATATCCGATTAAAAAAAACACAATTCGTATATCTTACGTCATATCTGACCGCGGGCCGCGGGTTGGTCAGCCCTGGTCAAGACCCTTTACTTTCATTTGAAAATGTACAGAAGGCATTTTCATGATCCTCTTAAGGCCGTTGTATGTCGATTTGTAAAGTCTTTGTTAAGCTGACAAAAGGTCAAAACTTAGAATTCACCATGTGCCCGGTCGGATGGCCAATCAGATGAAAGTGCATGCCATCTGATTGGCCATCCAGCCGGGCACTTGGTGAATACTAAGGTTTGATCGTTTGTCAACTTAACAAAGACTTTACAAAACGAAATACTATGGGCCCTTAGAGTATTCAGCCTGTAAAATATTTTGAATCACCCCCTCATTTCATTCTTATTCTTTCACTTCTCTAAAATCCTCCCGTTTGAAGTCCTTCATTACCTGTAGAAAATATTATCATCTTGGACTTTCTCTCTTAACTTTCAAAATTTACTCTCTAAAATGTCCCTCAGCAATACTCTATGATTCAACGTAGTAATTTTACGTTGGGACACCAAATACCATTTATAATCTCTTTTTGTTCATTTAAAAATGCGTTATGTTGGGAGAAAAGTGTATTAATAATGACCGTTTTTTCATCAAAGTGTTAATTAAAATTTTAATCTATAGATTACAAATAACAAGTTAGAGATTAAAGAAAATTTTTAAACGAAATTTAAGAAATATAGTACACTGAAGTGAAAAAAAATCGACCCACCAATAAAAACTTTATTAGATAGTAAATCATTTTTAATTTTTTTTACAAGTATCCATACATTATTGAAATTATTGCTTATTGCAAATGTACTTGCCACTTGTTGTTCACATAGTCCTTGATTAATTAGGCACCCAATTTGAACTGCTTGAACTTGAGAAATATCCATTTTCTATATTTTATATTTCTATCAATGATGCTTAATTCAAAATGACTCTTTTGATTGATATTTCAAATGGAATTTGATCTTTTATTAAAACTTTATTTAAATTGATATTGTAAAAGTATGATAGTAATTTGTAATTGTATCTTTTAATTTTACTTATTTTTGTTTATAAAATTCAAAAATTATCAACAATATTTATTGAATATGTTAGTTCAAGAGTTAATAGAACAAATTATATAGTTATTTGTAAAAAATTTTAAAATAATTTGGTATTTAATATAGGTTTTATTGGTGGATCGTAGTTTAGTATATTATTTTTTTTTTATTTTAAATATTTCGAGGACATAATTCCAGGACATAATTCTCTTAAATGGATGTGGTTTTTTTTCTTGTTCATTTATTTATTATTATTATTATTATTATTGTCAACAGGGACGTTTCGACATTTACATTATGTCATAATCAGCCTAAAATAATTTTTTATTTTTAATATATAACCTTCTAAACAACATATATCACAAAATTTTAAATCCATTTAAGAGAATTACATCCTTGAAATATCTAAAATAAAAATAAAATATAATTAAAAAATTCTCAAATCCAATCTTTAAGTAGTTGATTATGTTAAAGAAAAAAAAGAAATATGTGATTAAGCTGGGAGGATGAAAAAATCTCCCCTTTCATTAAATTCATATATTCTAATTTCTAATTACACTTTTTAAATACTTTGCGATTAATGATCTTTAATTACATTAAAAAAATTGATTTCTTTTTTAAAATCCAATTTTTTTTTTCATTTAATTTCATAAACTCCCCTTCACGACAGTTTTTTTACCTCCAAGTAAGATTCAAGAAAAAAAAATTATTAAATGAAGTATCCGTATGGGGGTTAGATTATAAAAAAGGGTCGCGATATAACCTTCCCTATATTATCCATCATTATGTCTATTTAATAAAAAAAAATCCCTCGTTGGGCTGGAAAAGTCAAAGTCGAAGGCAAAATGCGACGTCGTCTAAAAGGGAAAGGGCTGAGGGAGTGTTTTAGGGAGGGGACGAAGGCCTTTCGATCATATACTAATTGAAACGCGATCCCTAGGACTAACTAGAGACAGAGAGAGATGCGGTTAAAAAGCAATACCTCATCGCTAAGAGAATCCTCTTCCCTTCCCTCTACGGAACCCTCTATCCAGAAATGGGCAAGAGACAAGTCAGATACATTCCATTTGGGCTTCCCGAAGGGTGGGTTTGATCCCAATCCTTCGAAAAACGGCCGCGTCATTATTATATTATTGGTGTTAGATTTCCACTCCAAAAAGCAAAAAAAACTCTGAAATTTTCACATTATTCTTGATTAAGAATTATTAATTTATTTATTTATCTACTGAACAAGTTCCCGACCTTTTGAATTTTTAATACTTAGCGTTTTATTCCATTTCTTCCACCCTTCTAAGCAATCGACCGAACCTACGGACTTGTGTCCCCTTGCATGTAAGTAGTTCAAGACTTCAAGACTCAAATGTTTTAACACACTTTTTGCTCGTCCAGGCTAATGAATAACTGTGCTAATTTCATCCAGATCAAACATATTGAGACTACAAACTCATTATTTTATAGATATAGAGCATATATGAGGCGACTGTGGGTCAGTGGCAGATATTTGCAGTCGCCTCCTCTTGGAAAGCAATGGCAAACTACCAATAGTATAATTGCATAGTAACCTCTCCAAACTAGCCGTTCGGAACCGGCGTTAAAAAGCAGGTCCCGTATATCTGTGTAAACACAGCTAAACACACTCAGCACAGGTATGTGTGGAGAGGAGCCGAAATGTCAGGGAGACCTGATATGGCACTTAAAGAAGAAGGAGCATATTTAATTTGTACAAGGAAATATTTTTTATATTTAAAAAATTTCAAATAAAAGGTCTATTAAGTAAAAATAATAAAATTAAAAGTAGTGTCTTTGTAATTCGGTGTAGGGATCAGGTGAAGGATTTTGAAATATGAATCAAATTTCACCCGGTTTATTAGTGAACCAAGTTATTACAACTAAACATACAATATTGCGTAGAGTACAGGTGAACAAAAGAAATACAAAAGTTAAATGAAGAATTTATTTATTAAGTACAGCAATATAATTGGATAGCAGCTAACACCTAGTACCTGGAGTTTCCAACTTAGGAGAACAGATTTGTGGGCAAGTTACAATTCAAATGTGGGATGGGAGTGAAAAAGTGGGAACCAGCAAAATGTTACCTTAAGTACAGCCTTAAGGACAGCAAGAAATTTGAAGAAACAGTGAAAGGTTTATTAGTAGACTTAGTAAAATAAAACACACTTGTTTTGGTACCTATTGATTCTTCTTCTTCTTCTTAATCTTCTCATGGGCCTGCGCCTGTTTCTCCAAATGAAGGACGTTGTTCCATTCGATTTTTAATCAGGGTGTACATTTAGGCCCGCTTTCCATCTTTTTTTGGCCTTCCTCGGCTTCTTACACCCTGGAAACGACATTATTTTTCTACTTTTGCCAATCTGTCCTCTCCCATACTATCTATAATACATGGGCTGCCCATTCTCTTTTTCTAATACCGACCGAATCGACTATGCCGTATGCCGCTTATCTTCCTTAAATGTTCACTGCGGAATCTATCTCTTAGGGTTTTCCCCTGTGTGGTTCTAAGTAACCTCATCTCGGTTGTTCTGAGAAGTTGTTGGGTGGAAATTGTATCTGCCCTTGTCTCTGCAGCATATGTCAACACTCTGCGCACACTGGTCTTATAAACGTGAACTTTGCTCTCGGCTAACATATAATTGTTTCGCCATATTAAATTGTTCAAACAGCCTATAGATCCGTTAATCTTAATTTAATGATGAACAGCTAATTAAAATTTCGCCATCTCATACGAGTATAATGGGATAATTAGGATCCAACAGGCACCTTTCGAGAGAGGTGTTCAAGGGCCCTAGAAAAAACATATTTAAACGGATCTAGCGAGACACTTAGCAACTCTACTACTCCAACATTCAGAAAGAAGAAGGAGCACAGATTCAAGGAATTTTTCTCCTAAAAGATAGCTTCTCTCCTAAAGACTGGTAACAATATATTTTAGAATTCAAACAAACATAATTAGAATAATTAAAATATGGTATTAATTCGAAAAGCTAGCTGCATACGGTACGGTAGTATAAGAAAAGTCTCAGTATTTGGTTAAAATCTATCGATTTATGGATAGTGTACAAAGGTTTTTTAATTCCCCTTACAAAGTGAAGCATGATAGATAAAGTATTGTATTCATTATACATTAATATAAAAAAATTCTCGTTCAATATTTTCTTTAGTGAGAATCTACCAGTCAAGAACGACACCCTAGGAAATTAAAATTGTCAAATTTCTAAACTCATTTCTTAGATAAATTTACAGACTGAATGATTAATTGATTTTGCCTTAGGCATTTTTGTAGACGATTTAATTCTTTGAGAAATCAGACTCCATATCATTGAATACACTTTAGGTTAATTATTTACAAAAAAAATCACATGTTATTTTAAATGGGCTAACTTACAAGCATTTTTTTAAAGAGAGAATCCTTCTTGAAGATTTTTATTTTGCTTTTTACTATCAAAGTGAAAATATGTTTCTTTGAAATGTCACATCTAATGTCGATGTAGATTGAAGATGGTCAATTTAGAGAGCATTGGAATAGAATTTCCAAGAACTATCAAAAGAAAAAATTTCGATTCCGAAACCAAATCGAACTGCTTTGATGTTTATAAATCTATACTTTGAATGACAAATATGAAAGCAATAAAAATCCTGATTGGTAAATCAACTTAGATTTGGATACTCTGATCAAAAGAAGCCATTCAAATTAAAGATTTCTCAATGTGAACACGGCTTGGACTACACATGATTATTATTCATTTCTCTTCAAATACATATCTTTAAGACATCTGGCGTGATTTACGACTAATGCGTAATTTTATCATACACCTGTCCCATACTCACATATGTATTTATTTAATTTTATTTAACATTACACAACTGACATAAAACTATAGTTATATTATATTCAAATATTTTATATTTCAAAAAAAAATTAATATTGAGATTTTTCTCTAATATTACGGATTCCTTGCAATGTAAACAAGTGGTTTTTAAATAATGTTTCTCTATATATAATGTCGCCAGAATTTTATATTTTTAATATGTAAATGTTAAAACCTGGCCAAAAGCGACCGCCAGCCGAAAGTCATGTATAAATAAATAAATAAAATATTACTTCAATTGATAATTGATAGAGATTGTGGTGTTGTTGCAAGGTGAAACATCTTTAATAAAGATAAATGTAAAATTTACTATAAGTTAGGTTTTCTAGGTCACTTGTTCCATGTTAAAAATTAAAAAAATAAAAGAGGTAAATTTTTTCAATATATATATTTCAGGCTATCAACCCATCTTCAGGAATTACAGAAAATAACTAATTTTTAACGTAAAACAAGTGACATAGAAAACCTAACTCATAGTAAATTAATATCTCACAATATATTTATTTACTTTAATTGAGTACATTTTCAAAAAAAATGAAATTTGAAACTAATAAGGCTTTAATAGCCACAAAAATTATTGTTGTGTAAAATGTATAGGTAAACGATCGGTCTTTTTGTTTTTTCGTAATATCTCAAACTATTTGTGATGGTGTCAGAGAAAAGGGCCCTTATCTGGTAAAAATCGAGCTAATGGCATCTCCTGTTTCTAGAGAAACAACTGAACAAAACGCTTTTTGTCCTGCCCGAAAATTCCAAAAATTGACTCAGTTATGAATTTTTGAATATTTAGAGGTAAAAAGCTTAGTTTTGAGTTATTATTATATTAAATTATATTTGCCAATTTTTAAGCAGACAAAAATAGTGAATTTCATCCATTTTCACCCTTCCTATTATTTTATTCCGAATGAAAATTTGCTGCTGAATTCAAATATGTAATCAAAACTTACACTCACATTTTTGCCATTCCTGAAAAAAACTGTTAGGCGAAGATAAGGGCCCTTTTCCCTGACACCATCACATTTGATTAAAAAAGTTAATCGAAAATATAACCATTAAGAAAGACCTATAAAGAACTACAGTGTCCATAGAAAAAATTTTATTGTGGGAAATATTATTTTTAGAGAAATTTCAGGATGAAAACGTCAAGTATATGGATAATGATTTCAACTAAAATCTAGTCTCAATATGATTCAACTAAAAAGACATGAATTTTATTCTTCAGTATCGTAGATTTCAAAAAAAAACGATATGAATTTTGAATAAATTGGTTTTATTAAGTAGAATTTAAAATACAACAGGTTATACTTGGAGATTGGAGGTCTCAAGTCGAATGTGATCAAAACGAGCCTAAGACAAGCCTTAATGTTCCCACTGGACATCCGTCTTTATATACTAGATAAATGCTGAGTCTGTAACTCTCTCAGCGTGGGAATAGATAACACAATATCCTGACGTGACTCCTCCTTCCTCCGGGGAGAAATTTCATTATGTTTATATGAAATTTCTTCACAATTTAAAATATCGAGTTTACATTGTTAGTTGGATTACAATCATTTGAATTCATTATTTATATCATTACAATCCATATTATTTCTTAATTTATTACATTTTATTATATCAGCAATTTTCATTTTATATTTGTTTAATACGTACAATATAATTAACAATATTATTATGATTATTACTATTATATATTGATTTTGATGGCTAGGCCATAAATTCAAGTCTACTTCGTCTATTTGCTTTATTTTCAAATCATTAAAATTAATCACTGACACTTCACTTTTATTGTCTATTAATTCTGGCTTTATAATTATTTTAGGCACAGGTAAATCACTAAATTTCTGAATTTTTTCATAGGTAATTATTTTGTTACTATTTATTGTACAATCATTATTTTTCACTAGATACACGCCATTATACAAATATTTTGATAAGTTTTTACATTCTAGTAAGGTTGTTTCATTATTTCTTATAAAGATGATTATATTATTTGTATCAGGAATTATACTTATTCCAGGGTAAAATTTTAATTTATATAATCTACAATATTCAATCTTATTTTCTTTGATAAGTCTGTAAATGCATGGACTTATTTTAAAGTTTGATATTTTGCAATAATAAATTTCATTAGAGAATAAACAATTTCTGGCGGTACTTAATTCGTTATTTATTTTTAATAGGTCCTGTTTTGTTTCGTTAATTATGTAATTTTGTTTATTATAAAATATTGGTAAAGGAATGAATTGAATCACTGATGCGTTCGTATTTATATATTCGGGTATTTTTAAAATTACGTCTACGAGTTCATTCTCAATTTTACAAATGGGTTTCACGAACTGTGTGGCTTCCCAAAATTCTCGAATTTGATTACTATTTTATTTTTATTTTATAATTATCAATTAGGTTTTTTCAAATCTCTATTAAAATTCATCCTTGGTATCCCAAAAATCTTTTCATTTATACCTATAAAATATAACTGTTTATCAATCTATTTCCTTAAATTGTTTACTCCTAGATAATTATTTGTGCTAGTTATTTATTTAAATTGCTATATTGCTAACTAATTAAATTATTCATACTTGATTAATCTATAGTAGCTATTATTAAATATATTCCTACGCTTTGCATCTCTCGCTTTGATTATCCTTGACTTAAATCTTGGATTTCATAACCTTGCAGCGCTATCAATTGGGTCAGTGCAAGGAGGATTGCTGTCCTCATCTTCTTTCTGAAATACACGCGGTCTCTTTAGTCTATCAATGCGATATTTATTATTATTCCTATCTTTTATTTTTCCTAAAGTTTGGTTATATTCTCTAAGTTTAATCTTTGAAAAATTTTGTGTTCCTTTTGGCTTTCTCTTTTTCTTTTTCAAAAATAATGTATTAGGTAATTTAGTGGGGTTTTCCTCTCCTGACCGCTTTTTCTTATTTTCAATATTTGCTTTGATTAATTTAAACATTAAGTCTTTTTCCTGACTATACTGATTTATTACTTCCGAATCTATTATTTCGTTATTTATTTGTAAATTATCTCTCCCATATAAAACTTCAAACGGACTTTTTCCTATTGTTGAATGAATAGTATTATTATACGCTTTCACTATTAAATTCATTTTTCTTTTTATATTATAATTTTTTAAATTCTATATTCTGGTTAATTATTTGTAAATGTTCTAAAATAGTAGAGTGTACCCTCTCTATCGGGGAATTCGATTTTGGGTTTTCGATGCATGTATAGTGGATTTCTATATTATTTGTTCTACAAAAGCTTTTAAGTAATTCATTATTGAATTCATTCCCGGCATCGGTAATTACTTTTTGGGGTAACGGAAGTCTACTAAATATTTTTTCTATTTTCCTAACAATCTCAACTGCTGTTAAATTCTTGATATGTATTACTTCTACAAATTTCGAAAATTGGTCTACCATTGTTATGAACTTAGTTTTATATATCTCAAATACATCTATATTCACTATTTGAAATGGTTTACTCGGGGTTTCAGTTTTATTAATATTTTTAATTGGGTTTCTCTCGTATTTTGCCTTTAAACAAATTTCACAATTATTTATATATTTCTGAATATCTTTCTTTATTGCGGGCCAATAATATTTTCTTTTTATTTCTAAATAATTTTCGCTTATACCTCTATGATTAGTTATTCCTTCATGTATATCTTTCAATATTTTTAATCTAAGTTCCTGGTCCTCGATATCTTCTAAAATCTTACTACACTTGTAAATATTTAAACTATTGAATGTTTGCTGAATTAAATTATTTAAGGGAATAAATAATGTTTCATCTTTAAAATACATATAGAATTTTATACTGCTATGTATATATTCTAGTAATATTTTCGTCAGTTCGAAATCTATTTCTTGTTTATTTATTGTAATCATTAATCTATTTTTATTATTGAATAATTTTAATTTTTCTACTTTTGTATCATTATCATGTGAATCTAAAATAATTTGATTTTTGAAAATATTAATTGCTACATTTTCGAGAATTTTTATTCCTGCTACAGGGGATTCTTCTGCGGAATGTGCTGTTTCTAAATCTTCATTAATTTGACTACCACCCGCTGTTGCTAAAATAGATTCTAACTCATTATTTATGATTTCATCGATTTCCATTTCGTTTATGTGTACTTCATATTTTAAATCCGACTTTAAATTATTTATTGATTGATCGTTCAATGACACTTTACCCTCTGAATTTTTTCCATCTTTTACCCTATGTGAATACTGACATAAATTAACTCTCTCTGGGGTATTTTTAATTTCTTTCCTAATTTTAATTTTTACTCTTTTGTGTGTGGGTTGATGAATTAGTTTTTCATCCCTTAACATCTGATCTTTTGTTTTCGTTAACTGGCTAACATTCTTTTCCTTACCTACGTATTTTTTATTAATTATTCTATTATTTATCTCAGGTTTATTGACCTTATTTTCAATATTAATCTTACTCTTTAATTTTTCCCATGGTTTGTTATCTTTATTTTCGCTATCCTCGCCTCTATCTAAGGGTTCATATTTCTTTTTAACATCTGTGGGCTCTGTTACAATATCGTCTACTATTTCCTCTTTGTCTAGGCTACTAAGTGAATCACTGCTCGTATCATCACTTTTGTGGGAAAATTTCTTATCTAACTCGTTAATATGATATTTGACTTTATATTTCTTACTCTCGTATGTAATTTCGTCATCCTTAAAATTCCACGCAAATTCTAATTTTTTGATTGCGTCTAACCCTATTAAAATATCGAAGTCCTTATGAAAATCAATTATTAATGTTTTTATATATTCCTTTCCTAAAAATTTTACATATGTGTATTCTGTTATTTTCCTGGACCCATTAATAGATTTTATAAAATTATCCTCTTTAAACTTTGTATATAAATTAGCTATCTCTGGTTTTATTAAGTTTACAGTAGATCCTGTATCTATTAAAACTTTTAAATTCATCCACTCTAAATATGGTAACGATGATTTTTCATTTATACTGTCCCTATATTCGAAATTATTATAATTAATTTGGGGTGTTATGTGAGTTCGTTCTCTCGGGGGCCTCTTCCTAAAAAAATGATTTTCTCTTCTTTCCTGACCTGATTGATTCTGAATTGTCTGTGTGGACATTGGGGTTTGATTAAAATATTGTGGACGTGGGGGCCTGTAATTATTATGATTTCTATAATTATTAGAGTTTTGATAACCATTTTGATAATTTTGGAAATGGGGTCTGGGTTGAAAATTCTGTCTAGGTTGAAAATTCCTAGGTTGAAAATTTCTGTAACTTGTATTATTATAATTATTATTATTTATTTTTGGTTTGCCCTCAACTGTTAGTGCATTCGTTCTATTGAGAATGTACTCATAAACCTCGTATACTGAACCTAGATTTTGTGCTAAAACCTGGCTTGCTGTGGGTTCCTTTAATGTTTTTATAAAAATTTGTGTGGCATCTTTAGAAAATTCTTTAATTAATTCGGTTTTAATATCTGTTTCAATATTTCTAGCGTTTATTCGGGAATTATACTGGGTCATTAATTTGTTTATTTCTACATAATTTTTCTCAATACCTAGATTTTTATTCGTTAGGGAAAATAATTCTACTTTAATTGTATTTTCATTCTTTGGCGATTTGAATAAGTTTCTTAATAAGATTACTAATTCATCCCAATTTCTGACATGATGGCCTAATATTTTATGTCTAGCTTCTCCTATTATTTGATTCTTGATATGTAATAAAATTAAATTTTGTTGATCAATAGGGACTTCACTAAAATTTCTTACTATCGCCTCAGTATTTTCAATAAATTCCTCCAATAATTCAGGGGAACCGTTGTATTTAGGAATCAATTTTAAAAGTTCGGAATGGGATAATGTAGCCATTGTTTATTCTTTTTTTATAATTATTTATTATTTAAATCTGTCAAGTCTTCCTCAAACAATTACTATTTATTTTATATTAGTATTATTTTATTTATAATATTATTTATTTCAATTCATGCATTAACTTTATTCATTTACTTGTATTATTACTTTGTTTGACTTTCACAATTATTTTATTTCATGCATTAACCTTTATTTATTTATTTGTATTATTACTTTGCTTTCACAATTATTTTATTATTTTATTTATTTATTTAGTTTTAACGTTCAATTTATGGGCCGTGTAACAGTACGGTTGACCGGAAGGATGTCTGTTCGTTTCTAACCTTTGTGTTGTATTCTCCGCTGACGATGCTGACTGCGCCCTTGGGAAGTTTCGGCTGTATCTTCCTCAGTATTTGTATGATGTCCCGCAGCTCGAAGTCCACTCCTCGTTAAGGCTGGTGGCTTCCTATCGCTCCGAATTGGTTGGCGATTGGCTGACGGTTGTCAACGGGTTGTCGTGGCAAGGCGATGATAGGTTTTTCGCTAGTAAACAGCTTAAGAGCTGACCGTCCGTTGGCACTGCGACACGGACGTCGGGCGATTCCCAAAGTGGCTTTCGAAATTTTAGGTTTTGGCCTACCGAAATCCGGGGTTTTTTGGGTTTTGTCCTACCGACTGCGCCAATTTTATTCTTCAGTATCGTAGATTTCAAAAAAAAACGATATGAATTTTGAATAAATTGGTTTTATTAAGTAGAATTTAAAATACAACAGGTTATACTTGGAGATTGGAGGTCTCAAGTCGAATGTGATCAAAACGAGCCTAAGACAAGCCTTAATGTTCCCACTGGACATCCGTCTTTATATACTAGATAAATGCTGAGTCTGTAACTCTCTCAGCGTGGGAATAGATAACACAATATCCTGACGTGACTCATGTTTTTTCAATTTTAAAAGATTTTTTTAAATTTATTATTCTAAACTTAATAAACATGTTACTGAAAAATAAACATTTCAAAATTATTTAAATCCCCCCCCCCCTTTTTTTTAAATAAAACAAATTTCAATACGTTTTAATATAAGAAATCTTAAAATTCTTAATATGCTGCGTAGGCAAAATGTCAGCAATGTTTTCAGTGAAAAGGTGATAACTATTATGTTGTAATGCGTGGTTTGTTCAAGCCCATTCTTTAATTACTTATATTAAATCAATATTAATAAGTCCCGGAATGTCCGGGGATTACGAGATGATAAAAATGTCACCAAAAGACAATCCTTGGTCCGAACCACCAATCGGGAAGATATTGAAAAATTAAATAATTAAAATTTGTTATTCTTTAAAAAATCATGGGAGTAGCCTCATATATCGGCTCGAGTACCCCATTGGAGAGTACGCGTACCCCAGTTTTGAGACCACTGTCTTAGAGAAGCTAAGGAAAACTTGAGGAAATTCCCAACTATCAGACTGATAGGCGATCCTACATTAACTGACACTCTCGACTCCCTAGCCCATCGTAGATCTGTCTCCGCCCTTTCCCTTTTTTATAGATATTACCATGGCTTTTGTTCTGACGAAATAAAATCGATAATCCCACCAAGGGATTCATTTGCGCGAAATACACGATTTTCTAAAATTCAACACCCCTACGCGCTTAAACTATCTAGATACTAATCGAACAAACGCATTCGCCAATTCATTTATCCCTATGACATCTAGAGACTGGAACTCTCTTCCCCCGACCGTCTTTTCCAGCAACTTATAACCTTCAATCTTTCAAGACCAGCATCCACAGATACCCTTCGACTGCTACCCAATCCCTAAATCTCCCCTTATCTTCACGTTACAAGGGTCCACCACGGACTACAGAGGTTGTACCTGCTTGGTGCAACTTCTTCTTGTATCAATATCATTATAAAAAAACGCTCCCAGTCTATTGCTTGGAATGACTTCACATGAAAACGACTTCAAATTTAATTATTTTTGATTATTTATGTCCATCGATTAAATTAATAAAGTTGTTATATGGAAATAGGGACAATATCTTTATGCAGATAATTTATATTTTATTGTTAACGTTTCTGTCAACTTTGCTGACTTCAGGGCTCAAATAGTTAACTTCTCTGCATATTTGTCATTTTTATAATTATTCTTTTCTTAATAAACATATCAAGGCAAGTCATCAACATCAAACTAACTATTTGAGCCCTGAAGAAGCCAACAAAGTTGACGAAACGTTAGCAATAAAATATAAATTATATACATAAAAGATATAGCCCTTTTTTCCATATAACAACTTTAATAATTCAAATTTAATGCCGAATCGTTGCGCATTCTGATGAGAATTTCTTTAATTACTCAAATTAAAAAAATATTCTGGCTTATGAATAAATGATGAGGTCATATCACAAAAAATAAATATATGATGAGTTAATAATTAAGAATTAAAATGCAAGAATTGCTTCCCTCACTTCGTTTATCTCAATTAATTCATTCTTTTTCGTTTAATGTAATTTAAATTATTCAAGAAATTATATTATTATTAACAGAGATATTAATATAATAAATAATATGAAAAAAGATGGGATCAAGAAAGAAAAGTGAGAGATGGAGTATTTTTTTTTTATTTGTCTTGTGGGGGACTGAGGAAAGCAGAGCCCCGGGGGGTGAGGCAAGGGGGGTCGTTTTAATCAAAGCGTTGGACGTTCTCAACGTTTCGTCAACTTTGCTGACTTTTTCAGGGCTCAAATAGTTAACTTCTCTGCATATTTGTCATTTTAAAATTATTCTTTCTTAGTAAACATATCAAGGCAAGTAGTCATCAACATCAAACTAACTATTTGAGCCCTGAAGAAGCCAACAAAGTTGACGAAACGTTGGCAATAAAATATAAATTATCTGCATAAAAGATATAGTCCTTAGTTCCCTGTAACAACTTTAATAATTCAAATTTAATGCCGAATCGTTGCGCATTCTGGTGAAAATTTGTTTAATTACTCAAATTAAAAAAATATTCTAGCTTATGAATAAATGATGAGGTCATATCACAAAAAATAAATATATGATGAGTTAATAATTAAGAATTAAAATGCAAGAATTTCTTCCCTCACTTCGTTTATCTCAATTAATTCGTTCTTTTTCGTTTAATGTAATTTAAATTATTCAAGAAATTATATTATTATTAACAGAGATATTAATATAATAAATAATATGAAAAAAAGATGGGATCAAGAAAGAAAAGAGAGAGAGATGGAGAATTTTTTTTTTTTTTTTGTCTTGTGGGGGACTGAGGAAAGCAGAGCCCCGGGGGGTGAGGCAAGGGGGGTCGTTTTAATCAAAGCGTTGGTCGTTCTGTCTGCTCCTTCGGGATTTATACATCTACGTATAGCTTTTGCTTTCTCTCTCTTGCTAACACAGATATATAAATTATATTCTGGGTCGGATCTCCTCTTTCTATCTCTGTTCTTTACCCAGTTAGTCAACTCTAAACGGTCAAAAGGTGAATTAATATTTATAATTAAAAACTTTTCGTCTGAAATTCTACAGCAAAATAATCTTAATTTTCAGATCAATAATGAATAAATCATAATTTACCGGAATACAGTCGAATAGATAGAGGTAAAGGTGGTATTATGGGCTAGGGTTGAAATATGGGCCACGTTAATATCTGACAAACAAGTATGCGCATGGTTTCGGAAAACGCGTTAACTATTAGTAATAGTTTGTCTAAGAATTGCAAGGATGCACTAGCGCAGTCAGTTAAGCCTAGTTTACACGAGCTTAGTACTAACCACTCGGACTAATTGTAAACACACAATATAAGTGGTTAGTATTAGTAGAGTGGCAAGTCCGAGTCAATAGAAATGGTTTCTGAAAACTGAATATATTTTTGAAAAGAACATAAATTACATTTTTTTAATGTGTTTTAAACATTATCAAAAAAAGGGGGGTCAAAAATAAAAATTCTAGCCCTTTCGACAAAACTCACTAAATTTTGTATACATATTCCATGGGATCCAAATAGGCTAGAAATGCAAAAACTAACCACCCAAAATGGGGCGAGGATCAAAAATGAAAATTCTAGCACTTTTGACCAAACTCAACCAAATTTTGTATACATATTCTGTGGACCTCCAGAAGGATAGAAATGCAAAAACTAACCAAATTTTGTATACATAGTTTAGTTGAAAGGGCTAGAATTTTCATTCATTTTTTACCCCCCCCCCTCATTTTGGGTGTCTAGTTTTTGCATTTCTAGCCTTCTGGGGGTCCACAGAATATGTATACAAAATTTGGTCGAGTTTGTTCAAAATGGCTAGAATTTTCATTTTTGACCTCCCCCCTTTCTTTTCGTCTGATATAATGTTTAAAACACATTTAAAAAAAATTATTTTATGTTCTTTTCAAAAATACTGTATATTGAGTTTTTTCTATAGTTTTTTCATTTTTTATACTTCTTCAAAATGTGGTAGATCTTTATGCCCCACCCTGTATATTGACAACTCAAATTGCCATCTTGCAGCTTTCACTAAACACTAATTAGAGTGGCTAGAAAAGACGTGAACCACTACTAATCAGTTAGTCAGCTAAGTGCTTAGCAAATGGAATAGTACTAATTGCAAGTACTAAGGCCGTGTAAACTAGGCTTTATGGAGAACGTTAGTGGTGAACCAGTTTGTGTTTTTGACTGTTTTAAGAGTTTGCAAGGTAACGATTTACAGCTATATTAGAATTATTACTTATGCTCAATTAGTTGTTAATTTGATAACTACGTATTGTATAAATATCGGGCATTTGATTCCTCCACAAATTAAATAATTATAGGTGGTTTTTAACGGATGGTGATTATTCACTTTCAAGTGGCAAGGTGGCAATATGGGCAATCGCTTTGCTGGTTATATGGGCTATCCAACTGGACTAGCCCATATTACAACCTCTACAAAACTTGTGTGGTTTTCTGTTTTAGATGCCTCGCAAAGTACTGAATAGACTGAAAGGAGTAGAAAAAATAATTATTTTTTTGTTAGACATAATTTTTACTGCTCTGTATTGTCTTTTATTGGGTAGCCCATATTACCACCACAATTTTATTTTTTCAAAATATGTAACTTTTAAAAAAAATATTATTAATATAGTGTGAAAATAATTTAAAGTAAAAATTGTAAGTTTTATTTATTTAAAACATCATATATATTATTTATTTAAGTTTTCAGGAAATTTCAATCATAATAAAGGTATTTATAGTGAAAAAATAAAGTGGTAGCCCATAATACCACCTTTGCCTCTATAAGTATAAACAAAAT